>APFE031620358.1:288691-371102 GCA_000404065.3 Pinus taeda
ATCAATAAAATATTTTGACTCAATCAAATTACATCAAATTAAAAAAATACATAAAATTATTAATCATATTTACAGTTAATAATTAAATCAATGTAGATCGATTTTTTAGAGTAAAAAGAGATGTTTTTTTTACATTTAGTAGAGCCAAAGTTAAAATAAATTTAGATTAATTAATATTTAGGTGGTTGCCGTAAATATTTTGAAGTTAAGCCATTAAGTAAATATTTAATAAATTTGTTAAATTCATTAATATATTTAATATAACCCTATAGTAGCAATTAGGAATTCAAAGTGAAAATGGTTTATAAGTACTCTGAGTATCAATTAGTACTAACATGGATGTATCTGGATGTATCTTTTATATAAATTATGTTTATTAAAAGTTTAATTATTATTAATCTTAACGAAGTTTATATTATTTAATATATATAAATATAATATTTTATTTTTATTTAAAAATAATTTTATATATTTTCGTCTATTTGTCAATACCATAGGTGGATCTACTTATCTCCTTGCTAAATATTTGGCTTGTAAACTTAAATTTTTGGTAGGTAAATCTAGTTCTTTTGTTAAGGATTCTTTCTCTTTTGTGGAGGAGTTGAAAGAGGTGAGATTTGGGCTCGAATATTTTATGGTGAGTTTTTACATTATTTCTCTTTACACTAACATCCCTATGAAAGAATTGATTGATGTTATCAATCACATAACAGATCGTGATACGTCCAAGTTGGTAGAAATTTTCCTTACCTCGACCTGCTTTAGTTTCAAAGGCGAATTTTATAAGCAAATGTTGGGGGTAGCAATGGGTTCTCCCCTCTCGCCTGTGGTTGCAAACCTTTTATGGAAGATTTCGAGTCTAGAGCTTTAGCTACGACTCAATTTAAGCCAAAAATTTGGAAAAGGTTTGTTGATGATACCTTTAACATGTGGCCCCATGGTCAGGAGAAATTAGAATCCTTTTCGAGCATCTTAACAATCAATCTGATTCCATCAAATTTACCATGGATAATGAGGTTAATGGAAGCCTACCCTTCCTCGATGTGCTTATCTCCAAGAGAGATGATGGTTCTTTCTCCCACCATGTCTTTCATAAGAAAAACCGCACTAAAGAATATCTTCATGCAAAATCTCATCGCCTTCCAGCCCAAAAACTAGGTGTTCTTAACACTCTAGCTACTAGGGATTTGAGGGTTTTTGATAAAGACCATCTCACTGAAGAGAAAAGCCATCTCATAAGCATTTTTAGCAATGGTTATAATAAGTCCCAAGGTATCCAGGCCTTTCTAAAAGCTGGCCAAGGACCTAGGACTAAAAAATAACATGATGAGGTGCCCTCTAGTGTCTAATTCCCCTTTATCCAAGGAACTACTGACAAGATTGCTAGGATTTTGAGGAAACAAAGGATAGTATCTACCTTTAGACCTCTAAAATCATCCGTGGCTCTTTAAGATCTGTCAAAGACCCGGTGGATCCCAAAAGCATGAAAGGTGCTTTTTGATTCCATGTTCTTATGGAACCCCTTGCATTGGAAAGAATGGTTGTTCCATTTCACAAAGAATTCAAGAACATGTTGCTAACCTTAGACAATGTAGGACTTGATCCTCGGCTCTTGTGGAGCATGTAGAAGTGTCGAAACACCATATTTGTTTTGATGATTCTAAGGTCCTCGCTAGGGTTGATAATTTCCATCACCGTAAATTAAGAGAAGCCGTCGAAATTGAGAAGATGATTAATACTCTTAATAGGGTTCCCTCCCATTTTTCCTTAAACCCTAATTTCCTCCCCTCTTCGTTCCTATTTTGTCCTAGTTTGTGTTTGGTTTTTGTTTTAATATTTCCTTGAGTTGATTTAATTTATCTTTATTTGAAATTTTTTTTTTTTTTTCTTTTGGGTTTGGGATTTTAACTTTTTACTAATCGTTTCATATATATATATTATTTATATATTTTATCTTTTTTATTATAATTTGATTAATTATTAATTTAATATTAAAAGTAAAAATGATTCCTTTCTTTAAAAATAAAAATTCAAATTAAATAAAGATAGACTAACATTATAATAACTTTTGGATGAATTACTTATTATAATTGTTTTATAAAAGATAAAAAATAAAATAAAATAAATAAGAATAAATTTAAAAATAACCTTTTAAATGAATTTCTTATTTTAGTTTGGTCCCTTAACATTTTTTTTAGTTTTATTTTTTGAACATTAAATAGTTACTATTGGATATTTGATATTTATTTGTGATCTATTGATCTTGCTCTCCAGCTATGTCTTGATGATGAACCAAAATAAGGGTTCAAAACACGTCGACCTTAATGTTTTTATGTGATTTCTCGAGAAGATCTTGACTTAAATCATGAATCACATAAGCATCCAACCTGAGAATTTTTTTTTTTTAATATAAATTTTCAATTGACCTCATAAATATATCAATTTATTTTAACAAATTTCATTGCATAAATATTTTTAATCAATTTTTAATTCCATAAATATGTAACATGTTCAATAAGTTATATGCAATTTAAAGAAAACTAATTTTTTTATCGCTGCTGAGGGTAGTATTGATGGAATAATTTGAAAAATATGTAAAATATTTTCATTAATAAAAAATATTAATAAAAAACATGTTATATATATATATATATAATATATATTAATCTATATATCTATATATCTATATATATCTATATTGAAGAAATAACACTATTTTTTAACATTTTTAATTTTTTTAAGATTATTCATAATTACATCGAAGGTGTCTCTTTGTGGGGTTGGCTTAGGTAGACATCGTTCATCCCAACGAATCGTAGAGCCTCATTTTCCTCTTTCTCCCTCTAATTCAAATTTGAGATGTGGAATCATTGATGTCGTCTGAACGACCTTTGCATGTAATTATTTTCATTTTCTCTCCTCCTCAATTTAAACACAGACAGATGTTCAATCCAATCAGTGATTTTCCCATTGAAAGAATTATAGTGATAAAGTACCATTTTAGAACTCTATTTCCTTCGTACGATTCACAAAGGTGGCCAATGATGATACATTTTATACGCTTAGAAGGCAGTAAGTGGCATCCAAACCGAGACCGCCATAACAACTGATGCCTCTCACGACATAGATCAACAAAAATATTAGGCAATTCGATTTTCCTTTGGGTACATTATTTAGAAAACATAGCTATGTCTCCATGGAAGCAGTGAGCAAGAGAACAACCTTTCGCAACATTATCTCTTATGCAAAATACCTTGTAGCAAGTTGTATCATAATTTGAATTTTTCTTATTCAATAATGTTTTTGCTAATGTAGTTTTTCCTATGCCACCTAACCCCACAATTCACAAGATATGAGGTTTCTTGCTCAGTCATTGATGCAATAGCACTATATCTTCAAAATCTTTCAAGATATCCTCCAAATCTTTTGGATATTTGGCTATGCACAAGTCTCACTTTTTCACCATTTTTGTCAGATGTTCAACAAGCCTACCTAACAACACTAGCTCTGGCTTCAACTAGTTTTTCTTTATTCAAAAGAGAATAAATAGAATCACTAGTGGAGAACCCTACATGGTCTGACCATCATGGAACTACCCAAAAAAGGATCAATCGTCATAGTTGAAGGAATCTCCAAAATGGTGGCACCTGCCTCTCTCTCTCAATTATATTCATAAGCCATGTAGAAGCATCTTAGGGAAGATTTCATGGTCTTACCATCGTGGCATTGCTAGAAAAGGATACTTGGAATTAATGGAGAAATGTAAAATTCTCCAGAATATTTTATTATTAGCTATTGGTTGTAATACATGTCTTAATTAGTTGTTAGATCCTATTTTTGAGGAAGTTTTTCCAACTCCTCAATAAACATGTAACCCTATATATGTATGAGATTTCTTGATGATGACTAGAAGTGGTCTGTGAGCATCCACTCTTAGGTTGAGCTAGTCTCACCTGAGCATTGATCATTTATTTCATGTTTCTTTTGCTTCTTCTTTTGTGATGAGACTCTCATTATGATTTTCTACTACTTCTACTATGATGGGCATATCATTCACCTCTTCTAAAGCAAACAACAATTTACCAATCAACTTATTTTCAAAGAAAACCCACAATTCATTTTCATAAAACAAATATCTATCATCAAATTTTGTAGTTATTTCAAATTTGTCTTTAACATCAGCAACTGTAGTAGTTAGATTCATCATGTCTACTTTAAAGAGGTTATTCAATTTCTTTAATTCATCAGCTACTATAAAGTCCTCCATGTCTTTTATCTCTACAACCTTTGCACCTTTCTGTAAATTTTCTACTAAAGGTCTATGGTTGTTTTCATTAGCTTTCTCACTATACTTCATTTCAAGAATATCCAAAAATATTTTTTCATCACACATTTCACCAAATTCATACAAAATACTAGAAAAAATTCTTTCATCTAGAGCTGATATAGTGAGAAGCAATGCTACTACACCTCAACTCTTATCTCAAAGATTTGTAAAATTTTCTTGAGAAAATTCCCATAAATATATTCAACCATGTAGTCCCTCCATTTTAATTGCCCAAAGCTTAAATTTTTTACCTGAGAAAGATGGAAGAACCCACATTAATCGCTTCAATGTTGCACCTATTTCTTCATAATCTTCAGGCTTATTCATGTCTTCATTAGGTATAGGTTTTATGGATGAAAAAATTTCATTTTTTTACTCTTCCTTTTGATACTTCTTCCTGAACTATTTAAATTCTCTATGTAAGTTTTTAAGTTTCCTTTGCCTATCCATCACTTCTATGCATGCTCCTTCTGTCAGATCTAACAAATCACATAATGCAGCCCTCACACATGGCTTGCTTCAAGGTAGCGCTCAACATTAAAGGTAAGAACTCTCAACAGAGCTCCACACTAATTCGAACTCTCCAAAAACTGCACCGAACATACATAGGTCACACAAATTCAGCAAATAAATTCTCAACAAAAAAATAAACTCCAACGTGGCATGTATTTGAAACTTCACATATTGGCTGGACGACTCTTAACTTTACCACACGGATCCAATAACATTCTCCACAACAACTTCAAAAAATGATCAACCAAGCTTGTGCACCACTCCCAACAACACTTAAACACTCAACATATTCAACCAATGAACAATATCACTCAACTCCCACATGTTGCTCTGATACTAAGATAAATTTAAGAGAGAGACAACATATGGAGGAAATGAGAAAGTCTCAGGTGAGCCCAACGCAACCTAAACATTGTCTGTAGAGGACTTGATTCATTCACGTGCTGCACAAGGCTTGATTCGTTCATTCAATTGTGTCATGGTTTTTCCAATGTAGTCTTTCATGTGCCACCTAACCCCACAATCCTTAAGATATGATGTTTCCTGCTTTGACATTGTTGTAGTAGCATAGTATCCTCAAAATATTTTAGCATGTCGTCCAAACATGTTAGACATTTTACTATGTATAATTCTTACTTTTTCACCATTTTCAATAGACATTCAACAACCCTACCTATCAGCCCTAGCTCTAGCTCCATTGTTTGTTCATTATTCAAAGGAGAATAAATAGAACCACTGGTGGAGAACCTTGCATGGTCTGACTATCGTGCCACTACCTGAAAAAAGGAACAATTGTGGAAATTGAAGGCAACTCCCAAATGGTGGCACCAACCCCTATTGCTAAATTATATTTAGAATCCATGTAGAACCAACTCTTGGAAGGCTGCATAGTCTTACCATTGTGGCACTTCCAGAGAAGGACTTAGTCATATCATGGCAACTAGGGATAGCCCCAAATGGTGGTCACATAGACCTTGGTTGAAATATTTTTATTTTCTAATTTTAACTTTTTATTTTGTTAAATGAAGACAATAGAACAAGGAGATGTAGTCCCATCATACCTTTAACCCAGTATGGATTCAAAATTTAACAATATGATTCCATTTAATTAAGAAAATCTCTCCTAACATTAAAAATACTTAGTTATGTTTAAAAGTAAAAATAAAAATAAAAAGTTCATGGATAAATGCAAATGTATGATTTTGTTTAGTTAGAATTACAAATTCACGAGAATAGGCTACATTAAATGTCACATAACTTTAATTCCATGTTTCCAGATTCTTCATATAACTTAATCAAATTAGTGATGGAAGGGAGCAGGTTAATTCGTCTTAAAATTTGGAGGAATAACGGAATATATTTTCATGATGGCAAGATTATACATCACAAATTCAATTTTGTTGGTTGTCACAACCACATTTTCCAAGATTAACAAGATTGTATTTTGTGAGAGAAACAAGGTGAAATATATTTTTGAGAGAGAAAAAATTCTATAAATTAATGCAAATACAACAAGTCACATGAGTTATTTAAAAACAATGATATAACTATAATTCAAAGTTCTAAAAATAAAAATGTAAAAATATTATTTAATAACATTGTTTTTCGACAATCCCCAAGGGATAGCTCAATTGGTCTTCTTGTTGCTAAGTACCTTTCTAATTGGGAGGTCACGGGGTCAAATCTCCTCAACGCCCTTGGGGTTAGGCCCGACCAGAAGATCCCTTTGCGTGGATCTCCTAGATCATTAGCGGCCACTTAGTGACTGATGAGCCTCATCATTAGGTTATTATATGGGCCTTAATTCACCTCCTAGCTTAGTCAAACCAACTATTCTCACAACTTATTGCATACTTTTGATCATATTTTGTTTATGAGATGAGTAAGAGCTGGATATTTTTCTTTGCGGTCTAATGTGCATTTAATGCAGGAATAAAGGATAAAAGTAAGGAACTGTGGCAAAGACCTTGGTAAAAACTCTAATGGGGCAAGGGAGAGGAATTTTAAGAGGCAAATCCTCCTCATTTACTACCACTCCATTCGAATATTCCTCCATCAGCTCAGAGTGCAAACAACCAAATCATGAGGACTAGAAGACAACCGAGCAAGGGAAAGTGACATAAACCAATTTATCTTGAGTGGGGAGCCGAGCCTCCCTAATTTGAATGAAGTCATTGGAAACTTCAGATGTATAAGTAGAGAGACTTAGGACCTCAGCAGAATGGGGATTTTGATTGTAAAACTCTACTTTATTTCTACGCTGCAAGACTTGTGACAGTTTGTTATGTAATCCATGGTTTTGATAATAAGAATGAGTTTCGTTTTGAGTTGGCTCTGAGTTAACTTAGAGGGCTAAAGCTCTTGGGTTAGGGCCCAACCCGAGCAGCCAAAGCGCCTCTTTATTGTACATGTATGCTAGCATAGATTCTTGGTTTAACTGTTCATTTGCTTAAGTAGCTGCATTTTCATTACAACAGTATAGAGTAGATGATTCATGGTTTCATTATTCATTTTCTTAAGTAGTTGCATTTTCATTACAACAGTATAGTGTAGATTTATGGTTTAACTATTCATTTTCTTAAGTCGCTGCATTTTCATTACAGCAATATAGTGTAGATTTATGGTTTAACTGTCCATTTTCTTAAGTAGCTGCCTTCCCATTACAGTAGTGTAGAGTAGATCGGTTGTGCTTTAGTTTACTTCCATTTGTGCATTCTTTCAATTAGCAGGGTAGCTAGAGGAAAAATATCACCATAAGGTTGTCCATAGGTGTCTCGGTCTCACCTCCTCCCTTTGAGACCATGACTTGAGGAAGAGACCCTTCAGCAACCCCAAAAACACAGGTTTTTGGTTCTTGCATGAGCTATGGAGTTTGTTGTTTGATGCAGTTACTTGTTTTTTTTCACTATCATCGTTTTCCATCACTCTCGGTCCACCCTCACCTTCACTGGTTTTTCTATCGTTTTCATTGAAACCTCCTTCAGCGCGTTCTTCACACATAATTCACTTATCGTCTGATCCACAACAAACCTAACCAATCACCATTTGATTCATTAGTTTATCCAATGGCCATCGCACGTGAAGTATTCCACTTAATTTATGTGCTCCAATCTCCACTGTCGTTCTGTCTCTTGATCCACTGGCTATCATGACACCTCAATACTTTATGCGCTTTAAACCCCCATCGTCGATTTGCCTCGCCTAACCCGACAGCTATCGCATCACCCGCTCACCAACTATCTTAGCCAATCTCCACCGTTGATCAACCCCACTTGATCCAACGGATATCACACAATCTCGCTCGGATTCTTGCACGGCCGTTATCCACCCGAGAGCATGTGAGAAAAGTGGTTTTCCCGTGCTACGTGTCACCCAGTTAGGCTAATCACGTGAAATTTTAGAATACAACTTACAGTTTTGAGGGCGCGCGAGAAACTGCTTACCGCCTTCGAAACCTGCTCCATCATTTCTACATGTTTTTATCTCCGTCGCTCATCTTCTGATTAATCCCGTTCGTCCATTTATTAACTTAAGTCTTCATGGTAAGATCTCTACCATTCATCATGTTCGGTAACCCTGTTTGTTCATGTATTCACTACACCGCCCGCGATAAGATCTCCGTCGTTCATCATGTTCGGTAACCCTGTCCATCCATCTATTAACTTAAGTCTCAACGATAAGATCTCCGTCGTTCATCCTATTCAGTAACCATGTTCGTTCATCTATTCACTACACCGCCTGCGATAAGATCTCCATCGTTCATCTTTCATTATGACCTCCTTTCACCAATTTCGATCTCCAACTGCTCTTCTGCTTGAAAATAGATTTAGTTTAGTTCTTTCGCTTACACCTTCATCTGGTTTTGATGCTCTTTACTTCCGCAACTTAGATAGCAGCATTAGATTAGTGTTGATTTAGCAATTCTGCTTAGCATAGTTGTTTAATTGGTTAATTAGGTTATGGTGTGAGTTAGCATTACATGTTGTTTTCTTCAATATTGTAGTAGAGTAGCTCTCTCTTAGAATAGATTTTCTCTTCTTCCATCAAAGAATCAAACTTCTTCTAACCCTATAAAGGTTTGGTTTGGAACCCCTGGGGTCTCTTGCCTGATGAATAGTGACAACAGGCATGACTATCACTTTTACTTGTGCATATAGCATTGTCACCTCCAAGTTTATACGAACCTCGGGTGGATAAGTAAAGACGGTAGCCCTGGGAGTTGCAACATTCTTGTTGCAATACCTAGGCTCATCACTTTTTGGCGTCATTGCCGGGGAGGTGTCAAAATAGAATGTGATTACTGCTTTCTTCTATTTCTAGTCTCCAACTTCCTTTTCTTCTACTTTTTATCCTCATTTTTCTTCCATTAGTTTATTTATGCAAAAGTAATCTAGTAGCTTCCTTTCATTCATTTGTCATTATTTGCTTTCCTTTCCATTCTGCAAGTAGAATTTCAATTCAGCAACTAGTCTTTTTATTAGTAGTTTTCATTCAATCAACAATTTCATTCTACAAGTAGAATTTCAATTCAGCAAGTAGCCTTTTATGTCAGTAGTTTTCCTTTAATCAACAATTTCATTTCTGCAAAGTACTTGCTAAAAAATCTTCCAAAAACCAACACAAACATCTTCCTTTCATGCCTTGTAGGAATAGGGACAATTAAGGGAAATTCTTATCAAATACCCCCACTGCATCCAACTGTCAACCTTCTCTCTTCTTTGATGACTATGAGTTGGAAGAACCTTTAGGTGAGAAACCTGACATATTTGAAGAACCTACAGGGGAAGCAGAAGAGGAAGAACCCATTCCTACTGAACCAATGGCTAAAAATCGAAATGATAGAGGAAATAGAGAGAGAATTGAGAGTGCCTTCCCCATCAGGGAGACTAATGGGGACACTAAGATGAAGAATATAAGCCCCTATGCTCTACCTCATTTCCATGGCATAACCACAAAAGACCCTGATACTTTCCTATTTCAGTTTGTTGTTATATGTCGAACCTATGACTATACATATGATGAGAAAAAGTTAAAATTGTTTCCATCTACCCTCAACGATGCAACATTGTGCTGGTTCATGGGTTTACCCAAAGATAGCATCACAACTTGGGCTCAGATGCAACAAGATTTTAATGACAAATATAGGGGCTACTGTAGGTCAAAGGATACTAAAGAAGAGATTTTTAGGATGACCATAGGCGAGGATGAATCCCTAGAAGACTATGAAGAAATATTCCAGCTCAGTTATAAAAATGCCAGGTGCACACTTGACCTTGAGTCACTAAAGTTGGTCCTGCTTAGAGGAGTAAGGGAAGATATTCTAGATATCTTACACATGTTAGCAGGAGATATCTACCAATTACCCTATGAGGATATCAATTTGTCTTTAGAAATCATTCTAGGGAAACTAGGAAAATGGGTAGGGGTAGCCAACCTATGGCCAGTACATCATCTTCCAACTCATCCATCAAGGGTGAAATTGGAAATATGCTAGAAGATTTCAAAAGTGATACGCTATAAACCCTTGCCTTGCAATTAGACACCATGAACATCAAAAGAAAGCAAAAGGAAGCAGAGAGAGCCTTGGCCATATTTTGTCCTAGATGCACTAGGAGGCATCCTAGGAACGAATGTCCATTGAACTGTATTAAGATTTTCTTAGTCTGTGAATAAAACCACTCCACAGACAAGTGCCCTTCTTTGCCTGGACTCAAAGTTGTATATCAAGGAGCTGAAGGGGTCACTGAGCAGCTTTGCTACATCAACCAAAGGAGACCTCCTGGGCGTAGACCATACCAGCAAGGTATGCAAGGGTCATCCCATGCATATTACAACCCCAACCAAACCATAGCTATACCTTCTTAGGGACCCCCTGCCTATAAAAGACTACTTTATAAGAGCAGTACTAAGTAAGTCTAATATAAACTAGATTTACAATAAATTATTAAATATTAAAATCATAACTGAATATTAAAATAATAATTAAATATTAAAATGAAAATAAAATTATATTAATATGCTAAACAAAATTGTATATGGCCTAAGTATACTAAATAGATGTCAATATAGGTAATGAAAATACAATTATATTAATATGCTAAACAAAATTGTATATGGCGTAAGTATACTAAATAGATGTCAATATAGATATTATTGTGCTAAAATATATATCACACGGCAAACATAAATAAAGTTAAATTCAGATTATTTATAGAACGTGGAGATTAAAAAACTTTCATTATATTTAAATGAAAATATTTGAATGAAATGGAAAGAGTTGTTACGATCTGAAATGAATTGTTTTTAAGTTGTTAACTCCTTTCTCGATTTAATAAGTTCAACTAAAAAGAGATAATTTACTGTGAAAATCTCAACGTTGTGAATCACGTTATGTTAATACAATCGCAATGGATATCTATGTCACCCTATCTTATGAAAGTGTCAAATGTTTTATTTATTTTTAGACGAAGGTATCTTTGAAGATTATCATCTATGGTAAACGGAACATTTAATGTGGTACGCTACAAAGATATACTACATAAATAATGTATGTGGTATAGTATAAATTATGGTGAAATACAAATGGAGGTGAACCATATCGTTAGTCTGCCACTTCACAATCTATCATGTTCATCCATCACGATTCACAATCCTATATTGATTGAAAATTAGGAAAGTAAGAAATGCATTTTTCTCATTATCAGCATGCGTAATGAGATAATAAATTTGACAACATTCTTTTTATTTTTGGCATTTTTTTCATTTTAAATTGACATTAATTTATTTTAGTGTACACGACAAATGTAAACAACGTTTCAACATCCATGCCAAATGTAAACAACATTTCGACAGCCATGACATATGTTGAAAAATCACTATGAACGAGGAATGGTACCGAAAGAAAAAGGTCGATGTTTCAAACATTGAACTGATTTTTCACGGGAAGATCTGTGATGCTTAGGACAAGCTACCTTCACCCAGAACAAGTTCACTCTTTTCTGCAAATGGGGAGTATCTTTGCTCATTGGAGTTATCTCTCACTGTGATGCTCATCTATTCTTTGCACTTCACAATTTATCATGTTCATCCATCGCGATTCACAATTCTATATTGATTGAAAATTAGGAAAGTAAGAAATGTGTTTTTCTCATTAACAGCATGCGTTTCTTTTTATTTTTGGCATTTCGTTTATTTTAAATTGAAATTAATTTATTTCAGTATACATGACAAATGTAAACAGTGTTTCGACATCCATGACAAATGTAAACAACATTTCGACAGCCATGACATATGTTGAAAAATCACTATGAACGAGGAATGGTACCGAAAGAGAAAGGTGGATGTTTTAGAACACCACACTGATTTTTCACGGGAAGATCTGTGATGCTTAGGACAAGCTACCTTCACCCATAACAAGTTCACTCTTTTCTGCAAATGGGGAGTATCTTTGCTCGTTGGAGTTATCTCTGACTGTGATGCTCATCTATTTTTTACTCACGGGGAGATATTATGTGATTCAAATGGGGGTTTACACTCTCTCGAATCACCCAGCTACCAAATGAATGATGTGATGCTCTTGTTGTCGCCGCTGAAAAAGTGACCGAAGCCAACCCAAAGAAATGGCATCCTAAACTTCTTAGCATCGCTATTTCTCTACTATGCTAACCAGTGCATTTATCACCAAAACACAGATACAAGGCCATGATTACACCATTTTTTACAATTCCAGTCATTCTAATGGTGGGTTTTACTAAAACATAATATTAAAGCAACCGAAATAAGAAAATAAATGAAACCTACTTCTTAGAGCCAAATATCAACCCAGAAAAGAAAATCCTCAACTGGTGCACTAAGGTCTTTATGGAAAGAGAATCGTAAAAAAACTGATGCGAAAGTCCTGACCCAGAAGGAAAATGCCACGATCGGAGGAGATAGAGAGTTGAAGATGTCTATGGAGTTATGACACGATACAAATCATACGAATGGAACTTGCAAGTTCATGTGAAGACCAGGTGTTCATGATCTGAGAACCATCCCCGAAACAGATGCTACGTGTCCAATGAAGACGATACCCGCCTGGTCCCTAGAGAATGAACACCAGCTGTCGCAAACCATGATCCTGTAGGTGGCTCAGCACGCTCCACTGGAACCAGTTTAAAAAACATTGGGTAAATAGCTCAGTCCACCCAAATTAAAATAATACTCCAAAAACTTTGGTTAAAAGCCCAATTTCGATTAAAAGCAAATTTGACGTCGGCAATAAGACCACAAAAACTTTGGTTAAAAACCCAATTTCGCTTTAAAGCAAATTTGACGTCGGCAATAAGACCCCAAAGTTGAATAGCCAATGAAAATCATCGAAAAATATTTAAATGATTTTAAAAATTCACTTTTTGCGTAAAACTTTGGTTAAAGTATTGAATAGCGGTTGATATAAAAAAAGTCAACGAAATTAATTTGTAGTCAGAGCGATATCGATCGCTATAATACCTGCTTCGGCAGGTATAATAAGGAAAGATCGTTGTTCATTTATGCATCCTCCAATCAAAACATTGTCTCAGAGATTGTGGATATGTTCTCGATCAAAGTGGCACCATACAGAAATGGGTTTCAAATATATGGGATTTTTCATAAAGTCAAACATATATGGTATTCGTGATTGGCTTTGGCTAGTTAAAAAATTTGAACAACGTTTAATATCTTGGACCCGTAAATGGCTCTCTTTATGGTTGGCTGATTCTTGCACAATCAGTATTGCAAAGCATCTCAGTGTATTGGATGCACATGTATATTTTTCCTAAGCATATTTTACATAAGATCAATTCTATTATTTTTTATTTCATTTGGTTGGGAACAAATGAGAGCCACAACATACATAAGACATCTCAATGCCTAAAAAGGATGGTAGCTAGGTTTTAAAAAATTTGGAGAAATTTGGTTGGGAAATGATGATTAAAAGTTTTTGGAGGGCTTTATATGGTTCTAAACTTTGGTAAGAAATTATGAAAGAAAAACAACTTTGGAAAAAACTGCTCCAAAATTGGTTCAGAGATGGGATGTGTTATTGTAGTATTGGTTCTTATATATGGAATAGCTTCGTGAAGATTAAACATTGGTTTATTGGTAATATGTGTTGGGATGTTGGATTTGGATTTGTAGTGGAGATATGCCTTGGTTTTATAAGTGGTTTTCAAGGAAATCACATTTTGTTAGTTTTTATCATTAGATATCTTCATAACCTAGGTATTTATTTCCTGAGCCATATTATGCTTGCTAGGGATCCTATTTTTCTCAATCCCACTTGGATCAATTCCATTGATTGGGGAAGCGATAGTGATTTGGGATACTTATGTAAAAAACTTATATCTGTCAGGCATCTCCTTGATGGATACAGATGATGTTTTCAGATGGTATGGAAAATCATGGATGCGACAAATATCAACTAAGGAGATATATGATTTTATCACTTTGTACAATCCAGTGGGAGTGAACAAGTGGTTTTTCTAGAATATTTGGTATTAGAAGATCCTAATGAAGCTTAATGTTTCAGTTGCTTGGTATGGTGAAACAAAATATTGACGTGGCATAATCTATGCAAGAGAGGCTTCTCTATATGTCGTAGGTGCTACATGCGCAGCTTGGCAGAAGAAGATACACATAATATTTTTCTCAAATGTTATTTTGTGATGGCAATATGGACTAGTGCGTTAAAGAGATTGAACATCATTGTCCAATGGGTTTTTTAACTCCATTATTGATTGTATACAGGTATGAAGAAAGGAATATAAGGAATGTAGGAAACTTCAATTCTTTATCTTTTTGGGAATATGGAGAAGTCGAGATGCACTCATATTCGATGAACATCCTTTTTATATGGTCCAACATTGCATCAATATAGTTGTGTTTTTCAATGAATATAAAATGGAGTCTTCTAAGAATTTGCAAAGATTTATTAGGCCCAAAAAAAAATTTCCTAGATACCCATACAGTTTATTTAATGGGGCATCAAATTTGCATAGATGTGGATGTGGGGCTTACTTTATTATGAACCCTGGCCTTTCATTTTGTTTCAGTTTGAACGGTGGATATGGCTCCAACACCTGGGCAGAGATAATTTCCTTATGGGGCATCCTCTTCTATGCTAGATGGATTTTCATTGATACATTGGATATTTATGGGGATTCCTGAGTAGCTATTGACGGGGTAAATGAATTGACGACATTTGATCCTCCACTCCTTATAAACTAGATGCACATAATTGGGTGAATCAAAACAATATTTGAATAGGTGCATTTCTCTCATGTTTACAAAGAATAAAATCATATTGTTGATGTCCTTTCAAAATATGGACACTCTTATTGGTTGGGGAAGATCAATTATGATGTCTACTTCAAGGGAAATATACAAAGGATTATGATGTCTACTGCAAGGGAAATATACAAAGGACTAGTAAAATTTCATATACATATTTTTTCTTACCATTTTTGGGATAAAAATATCCTCTAATGGTATATAATGCATTATCAATTTATATATGTCTTCAAAGGCTATGTAATATATAAATGTTTTCCTTTTTTGGGACAATATAGACATATTTGACTTGATTTGTGGAATTTTTACAATATGAATGTATATGATGGAACAAAGTTATCAAAAGAAAATTTTATATAACATGTCTAAAGTTTGGTATATTTACATTATATATGTATAGGATGGATTAGATCTATTAGAATATTGGATTATGTAACTATTTTTTTGTTTTAATACAGATACAATGCTTTTTCTTCCCAAAAAAAAAAAAAAACTAGAGAGGATATTCCACTAAACAGTCCATCACAACATATTTGATCAAATAAATTGAAATTTATACTATGAAGGTTAAATTTCTTTATATTCTACATTTGGTAATTATTGATTTTTTGTTTATGCATGAAAAAAATATAGGAAAAATAGAAAACAACAATAAAATCACACACGATCTACAATGAACACAAGGATTTGCTATAGGAAACCCTTATGAAACAAAACCCTGCTAGAAGGTGATACTATGCTACTCTCTTTTTTGGTATGGAAATAATGAAACTACAAAGGATAAGGAACTCTCTATGGATTTAGTTGAGAACTATGTCTTATTATTCCAATAAACACTACTAGTCCCCTTTAATTTTCCCTCTAATTCCCACTCCCAGTTTCTCTACTATGGAATATAGTATGATATCATCAAATGAAATCCCTTCTCCTACTAGTGGCCAAATTTTAACATAGCTTGATAAAAAACTAGGGGTTAGGTTTGACTCTTTCAACTCTCAAATGGAGTTACAACTTTGACCCTTCTATAGTCTTATTCATGGTATACATGTGGTTATCCCCTTTTGCATGAGTAAGTGGTTTGACATGGCATGTTATCAAACCATGGTTATCAAGCTAGAAGTCCACATAATAGGCAGACATAACTTTGGCATACAAACTGTAATTGATGTCTTTCTTGTGCCTTTGGAAAGGTGTCCAAGTGTATAGTTTCTCCCATGGTAAATAATATTTTGGGCCCCCAACAAATCATTTAATGCCTCAAAGTTCCTCTGGAAGGTTTTTTACCTTAATTCTCCAAATTGGGACCCATTTTTATAAATGGCATTGTAAGCTACTTCCTCCATTTTTTCCACTTTGAAATCTTTGAGATAGATGTAAAATAATATAATGATCCAATACATATTGTACTTCCCCATTTTTTACGGATTTTGGTTCCCAAAACCTCTTAATTAATGAGGTGAGGGAAATTTTCCTCTACCTTCTCCCAAGGGTTTCATTTTTCTTTTCTTATAATTTTTCCTTTCAACTCATTATGCCAAGTTCATGCTACCCCTATCTTGTAGTTTTGGACCTCTTCTTCAAAATCGTGTCCTCTACCAACTATGTCTGAGCATTTGGTGCTAAGTCCTCTATGGAAGGTTAGACTTTCCCCTCCTCTTGATCCAACATGGAAGGCTTATGGAATTTGAGTTTTTTCACATTCACCCATGAGTAAATGCGCATGTATGGGGGTAGACTGAGTCTGTAGGAATTATCTCCCACCTTTTCTTGTGTCTCAAAATAAACATATGGCATAGCCTTGATCTTCTTACTTGGACCCTATAGTCCTTTCTTGTTCAATTATAACCATATTTTGTCTCCCACCCTAAATGACTTCTTTGTTGTGTGTTAATCATTCTTGGACTTGTATTTTTCCAATGACTTCTTCAACATCTCTTATACTTGTAAATGGGTCGACCTAATATATTTTTCCTGTCTTCTTCAACATCTCATGTACTTGCAAATGGATTTACATAGCCTTATTATTGAATTTTTATATTATTCATTCATCTACTATGATATCCTCCCTCACTCCTCCTTGTTATCCATATACATAATCCAAAGGTGAAGGTGGAAAATATCCAAAATTAGTATTAAATGGGGACTTACTAGTAGAATTGTGGACTCAATTCTTATAAGAATGTTGTATATAGACTAGATTTTCATCCTAGGTCTTTAGGTGCTTCTAATTATAATCCCTCAAAATATGTACCAAATTCTTGTTAGCTACTTCTATTTTCCCATCTATTTGTAGATGGAATGTTCTAGACCTATTTAACTGCATGTCCATATTCTCCCACAATTTAGTCCAAAATTCACTAAAAAACTTGATGTTCCCCTCTAAAATGATGATCCTTGATATCCCAAAGTGCACCCAGACTTGTTCAAAAATAAAGTTTATTATTTCTTTCTCTTTTCATAGGGCATGAGAATTCACGTCTTACTAAATCTATCAACTACCACAAACAACTAGTCATGTCCCTTCCTAGTTGTTGGTAAACCTCCCATAAAATACATGGAAATTATTTCCTAGTGATGAGTGGGTATACAGGGAAGGGATGGTATGGAACCTATTTCCCTTTACTAGGATTGTAAGTACAATAAATTCTATGCTAATAGACATACCTCTATAACTTGGAAATTGTCTTCCCAACACCAAAATTCCTTGCTACCTTAGAAGTATGAGCCTCCTTGACAAGTTACAACTGCTCACCTTTAAGAACATAAACCTTGTCCAACTTTTAGAGTAACTCATTATAGATATGATATTCAATTGTGATGTCAACATCCTAGGTAAAATTTTAGGGGAACATAATATTCACAAGTGGGTTAATTTTCCATGCTTTTAAAGAAAAAAAGGATTTGCCAATTTCCATTTTTTCTTAAAATCATGGAAATTTTATAGCTACTATATAAAATCGTTATAAATTTGAATTTTTTTTAAAATATATCACCAAATATTTTACAATTTGGATATTAGGGACTAGTAGGTTTCTAATTTTTAAGATAAGTTTTCATCCTTAAAATTTTCCCTACACCATCATTTGCATGAATCTGGCCTTGTAGCTGCTAAAACATGATGTCTCTTTGTACATATCATGGGTGAAAGGGTTCATGTGCATTAGAGTTATGAATCTTGTGGGTGACCTTGAAAGCATGTCGAGCAAATTTTTTGCTCTACCCTTTTGTACTTTGATGATTAAATAAAAATGTGGTAAGAACCCCAACCATTTGTAGTGTTTGGTCGATTGTAGTTTATTTTAGACTTGCAGATACTATAGAACCTAGTGATCTATGTGGATGATAGTCTCATATCCTGTTATATAGTGTTTCCACTACATGAAGGTTTGTTCTAAGGCATAGAGCTTCTTTTTGTAGGTAAGGTAGTTGAGAACTACCCAATGAAATTCTTTAGTATTATAGCATATTGACCTTCTTCCTTTACATTTGTCTCCACTTCAAAGGGATGTTACAAGTTTGGTAATGTTGGAACTAGTTCTTGGTTTATTTTCTTTTTCCACTCCAATATAGCTCCAATATACCACATACATATAGCTCCAATATACCATAATCCTCATGCCAATAGGGGTGATCACAAGGAAGTGGTACCTCATATTGACATAATTATTAACCCATTGTGGTGTCAATATTCTTCTTTCTTAATCTTCCCTCATCTCTCTATGGAAATATAAAATTGGTGTACTCCCAAAGTGCGGGAAGGGAGTGAAAAAGTGGATTGGGTGGTTCTATTTTTTAGATATGAGTGAAGGGTTTTCTTTCTTAATGGTCTATAAACAATTAATAGAACGTTATTTTAATAGGGTTTACGAATAACTAGCTGAAATGAGTTTTTAAAGTGATAACCATCAATGGAGAGATGGGTGAGAGGATGTGATTGATGAGGTCAAGATATATCTCATGAAATGAGTTCTATGTTAACAAAATCAAGTCTAATACTAGATCATCATTGTTGGAGGAGTTGACTAGCCCAGTCAAGTCTGAAAAAATACAATGTAAAGACAATTGTTAAGCTTGTTAAGATGATAACTAAAATTTTAATATTTTCCCGACGTGATATAAATATTTTTCTATGCATCAATGTATTGATTCTGATTATCTTTTAAGTGATATAATATAAAGTGTGCTTCCACTAGTTCTCAACTAATCGTGTCTCTTCTTTCTCTTTACTAATGTTCTTTTATTTGTGAATTCTTAATGTCTTTACTATTGGTAACCATGTATACTTTTCCCGGTATTACAACATTGGTTCTATTACTAGTAGTTTTGCACTTGAGTCATGAAAAATATGCAAGCAAAAATGTTAACCTTGAAAGAAATACAATTATGGTGGGAGATGAAAATAAATAACTACTTGAAGAACTATGTGTGAAGGAACATACTATCATTAGCAAAAACCAAAGCCAACTATTTCTCAGAAGTGCACAAATGGTTTATCGAAGACACCCTGATATAGATCAAGAAATTCCTTGACCTAGTTGCAAATGAAAAATCCTCAAAGTTAATTTGATGCCCGAATTTTATTGAAGCTATCAAATGGTAGTCGAACGAAACTGCATGAGTGGGTTGAGTCAATTTTGGACGATTTCTACGAAGAACGAGTAATATAAGAACGAAACTCCATTAATCGTATCCAAGCCAGGTTCATTGACGATTTGCATAATAGCTTATTTTGCTTGATTCCCACCCTTCTGCATAAGTTCCTCTTTGACAAGGGTTTCAGTCATATCATTGAGTACCAACCTCTGTTGTAGACTCCAATAAATATCGACCGACATAAAAGGAAAACTGACAAGAATATCTTCCTCAACACCTAGTGTAA
This sequence comes from Pinus taeda, assembly GCA_000404065.3. Taxonomy (NCBI): domain Eukaryota; kingdom Viridiplantae; phylum Streptophyta; class Pinopsida; order Pinales; family Pinaceae; genus Pinus; species Pinus taeda. The sequence goes on from APFE031620358.1 coordinate 308,722, forward strand.
AGACATAAAAGAAGCTGAGAATTATTTTTTAAGAAAATAAACATGGTTTTTACGTACTCCTTCGCTTACCAACACTAAGTCGAGTCGGCATGGGGGGGATAACGAGTCATGAGAAATAAATAAATAATTAAAGTTGGAGAAGTAGTTAAAATTCATAAAGATTGAAAGAAGAAGGTCGACTACCAGAAAACAACAAGAAGAAAGTACCTTGTAGAAGAATAATTGACAATAAAATTAGTCGATCGATATCCAAAAAATAACAAGGGAAAGAAGACAACAACGACGAGAACAAATCAGGGAAGAACACCATAGAATGGAAATGCGAAATTGTGAGTGTGTGAGCGAAGATGCACAAGACTCCTCAGATGAGTTGAGAGGCATAGCACCACCTGCTCTGACAGAAATAATGGTCTACAAATAAGTCCTAGAAGGAAAGTAGATGCAATATAAATTGATGATATAATCTTGCCATACAATGGATTCTGACTATATCAACAACAAGTCCAACCATTAGAGAATTCCTTCAATGAACTTCACACAATTGTTCAGATATACCATTATTTGGTATAATAAAGATGAACAAAGAAATCATCCAAAAGTTGTAAATTATGATGAGAATCAACCAATTAGTGAGAATAAAGAAATTGAACAAGTATTTCTCCAACTTGGTAATATCATGATCGTACCCCCTCTTCTGCAATTAGTATCCATCGAAGAAGTCAAAAGTACAAATCATGTCAGTGAAGAGGCGTGGACTAGAGTGAGTTGATTTAAAGAATACATAGATGGAGTGTGCCAGACTAATGAGTCATTCTCGAAAGATATCATCGACAAGTAAGAAAGAAGAACTCTTGAGAGAAATTGATCCACCATCAATATTATCTTCAACTACTAGTCAAGTAGCATCTGGACCATCTGGAACATCGAAACTTATGATATCCAGAATGGGATTAAACCACATACCCCTCTATGAGGGTGATGAAGACCCAAAAAAGAATTGGTTTGTTTGTGAGAAATTTTGGTTTGTAAACGAAATTAATGATTAAAATAAACATATGGTTTAGTTTGCAACAACCTTGAGGAAACATGCATTGACATGGTTCATGAATCTCACATAGAAGCAACCAAAATCAAAGGACGAAATTAAAACTAGCTTTCTCACTTTATTCAAGGCTCGAGATATAAAAAGTATGGCCACATAAAAGCCAAATGAAATTAAACAATCACCGAATGAAACAATGAGAGAATATAACAAAAGATTCAAGGACTTGTTGAGCTAGATCCCATATATCATCGACAAAAACTTATTAGTTCAATAGTATGTGGCTAGTCTCCTCCAAAAGATCCACGATGTGATGAGAATGCATGAATTTAAAACTTGTGAAGAGGCTCATAAGTTGGCTCAGTGTATTGAAACAAAGAACAAAGGTTAGTCAACTATCTCATCGACTGATAATAAACTTGAAGACAAAACTTGAAACTGCAAAATTCATTGTTAGCATTGACACTAAGAAAGAACAATTGATGGTGTGCTAACTATCGGACTAAAGGACATACTAAGGATACTTGTAAATATGTGAACTACTTTTATCAAGATGTCTAATAGATATAATCTGACATTTACTATGATACATGTTAGATCGATTCCAATCATACAACTAAAGATTGTTAAAGTACAATCATTGTAATTATAAGCCTAAATAGTGTGCAATTTTTGAGGATAACACATGCTCAATGCAAGAATGTCTATTCAATGGGAAAAATAAGCAAAATCATCTCGTCATCTACCATACATAAACCGTGGATCAATTTAACGATCCACCATCATACGGTAGAAGAGGAAATTGTCGAGGAGGTTATGGTGGCCGACGAGGTGGATACAATGACAGAAGTTAAGGCCATGGTTGGGGTCAAACAAGATTTTACTGCTTTACCTATTGGAAGGAGGGACATACAACCCCGAACTACCCATTAAAATATAAGACCAGCCTTTACTTCTACAATATGTGTGGCTTGGGGGGTCATTCTTTGGACGATTTTCCTAAGATCATTGAAAAAGTTTTGAATAAAATAATTGTGAATTTACTCCAAACTGTTCCAAAACATGATGTATTAAATTCGAAAAAGCTTCATGTTATTACAAGGTCAAGCATTGGAAGAGATAATATTAGTCATAATCAACAAGTTATTCGACTAACAAAAATGCGACTAGACATCCATATATGAAGGTACAAAATGACACAATGATAAGAGCAGTTGAACCTTTTTACAAAAGAATCTAACTCAAAAAAACTGGTATAAAATAAAATAAGCTCAAGGGTAATCTTTACAATGGAAAGAGTTGAGAGAAAACTCCATAAAGGATTTTGAATTGAAACTGGAGGAATGAGAATTGAACGATGCAATTAATAAAATAAAGGAATTTATAAAAGAAAAACCAACTGATAATAAAAATTCAGCAGTCAATATCTCATCAACATGTAATTTCGTGTCATGCACAACACAACAAAAAATGATCAACCGGTTAGAAATGAAAGAAGAACTTATCCCTGGCCAAATATTTTGTTGGAAGAAAGATCAACTAGAAAATCATAGAAGTATAAAATCAATGTACAAATTTCAAAAGTAAGAAATTGAGAAACCAAAAAAACCCATACTTTCCACCTACATACTAAAAAATAAAAGTTGGGGACTAGCAACTCGATGATTCAAAGGCACCTGACTAGATGGACGCGGAAGTGAAGATATGAGAAGTCGATATATCAAATGATGATCTACAAAAGATCACCCGACTTGGTGACTATTGGCCGGACAGATAGATAGCAGAATTTTTTCGACTTACTCCAAGAATATCAAGATGTATTTGCTCGTGACTATAAATATTTAAAGGGACTTGTAAAGGAAATGGGGGAGATGAAAATAAACCTCATTCTAGGAACTAGGTCAACAAAAAAGAGACCTTACAAGCTTGATCATAAGTATAAACCCGTTGTATAAAAGGAAATAGATGGGATGTTTGTCGCCACAATCATCTACCCAATTAAGACATCATAATGGGCAAGTCCCATGGTTGTGCAACCCAAAAATCAAGACTTGAATAGACTGCATATATATGTTGATTACGATGGGTTGAATAAATTAACAATCACTGATCCATTTCCTACTTCGTTCGCTAATGAAATCATAAATGAAGTCATAGGTCATGAATGTTATTCCTTTGCATATAGTTTCAAAAGGTACAATCAAGTACCTATTGTTGGGAATAATACTAAGACGGGGGGGGTGAATTAGTATTATCAAATCAATAAATTTTTCATTTCGTGATAAGATTTCTATGCGCTACTTCAGTGAAGGGAACTCGCGTGTGCACCCAACTGTTCTTAAGGAAACCAACATATATCTAGTGAACTTAGGATTCAATTAATTCTTCATATGTTGATCTTTAATTAGTGCATCATATATTATTGGTTGTTGAGATCAAATCAGAGGTTTCCATCCTTCGTGATTCCTCTTATGCAATTCAATGGCGTGGTGGGAGCTAGGGTTTTAGGGCCGAAGTCCTAGGGCTCAGCAGGTGGAGGACAAGGTGTCTACGATCTAGACAGGTAGGTGTATGGGAGGCTGACAGCGGAAGGATCAGGGATGCAGGTGGCAGGAGTGGAGAATGGGTGGGGACAGCTGGAAGACCATAGACAGGGCATCTGGGAACATGGATTGCCGATGTTTTCCCACAGAAAATGGCAGCCAGAAGCAACACAGGGTTTGGAATTTCGTTAGTTTTTTGCTGTCACTTTACCCCAGCTGTTCACACTACAAGCTTGACAACGAAGGTTTTCGGAACAGAACGTTTTCGCTCTTGTGTTTGCTTGATGTTACCTGCAGTAAATCTATTAAAAAATGGTCAAACCCAGCGATGTCGTAGATATTGATCCCGTACCTGGAGACATTTTATTGGTTTGGGGGTTGGAGGTAACTGATCAAATCATTGAAAAATATATCAAGCCAGCTTGACGCACTGTGAAAGCAAAATCAGGCTTGGAGGTGACCTAGAACCAAAGGAAATCACTAGGATTGCTGGAGGAGAGCTTAGGGATGGACTTACTGAGCAGCCAAGGAGTTTCAATAGTTCCTCCACTATAGGAGACAAGAATCTAGTCAGTAGCGATCAAGAAAGCAGAAGATTATCAGATCTCCAAGTAAGTATAAAGATACCCCTCCCGCTTAATCATTTCCTCTCTGGGGGGCTTGAGGATATTGTTTACAGTTGCGGGTTAAGAAAATCAGCGGGAAGTAGCACAGTTTGTGGGTTAAAGGCAGATTTAGGGTATGCAGAGGTGGATCAGACGTTGGCTGCAGGAAAGGAATAATTTTGTTGAGACCCAAAAAACCCTAGGACAACATTTGGGAAGGAGGATTTAGGGTTTGTAAGGGGTTCAGCCCTCAGGAAGGAGATATCAGACTATGTAGGAGGAGTGGGTCTTAAGGGAAGGCAGGAGGATTGGGGGTTTCAGAAGGCCTAATGGGAGGGTTTGGAAGCGGGACATCAGCAGTAAGGGAAGAAGGAGGAAACCCTATCACCGTCTCAGGGAAGAATTCAGGTTCATAGTAGGAGGGTTTAGAAAATGGTGCAACAACTGCTTAGATCAGGGAGGAAGGGCCATCCAAGAGGCAGACGGGGGAAAAGAGGAAAAGGCAGAAAATAGTAAAGAAGAAAGAGAGTGTAGCAAACCTGGTTTTGGGTATGAATGTCCAGATTGGTGAAGCCATCGAAGTGGCAAAGCTTACCCTGGTGGGAAGGGCACAGGGGAAGAAACATTCAACCCAGTTTATACAAAATTGGGCCATGCAGCAATGGCAATCGGCTCCTGATAAGGGATTCTAGGTAACATCCTTGGCAAAAGGATGGTTTATGGTGAAGTTCGAAAAGAAAGAGGTGGTGGACTGGGTCCTGAGAAAGAACTGGGCTTTTGGCAACCACCCAGTAATGTTCAAATGATGGATTCCTTTGTTCGATTCGCAACGAGAGAAGATGGAGGACATTCCTGTTTGAGTACGTGTGCCTGGGTTACCACCTTTCTCGTGGGTGGAATCGGTCTTCAAATCTATTGGGAACCATATCAGCACATACTTGGAAACATACATGTCTTTCATTCAGTTGAAGGACAAGGAAATGGCTCAGATACTGGTAAGACTGAACCCAAGGGAAGGACTAGTGGAAGATATCAAAATTCAGTATAAAGATTTCATCTATGTTCAGCCTCTGGATTACGAACATCTACCCTTTCGATGCCACACGTGTCATGTTTATGGACACCTGGCAAAAGACTGTCCTCTGGGGTATCGGTGTAGGTGGAAGCATAGGAAGGCCGAGGATGAATCGACGAGGATGGAGAAGTTAAGGACTCAACAAACAAAGAAGGATCAGGGGACAGATCATATGGAAATTGATAGGCCTCAAGAGGATAAAGTCGAGGATGCAATCCAGCAGGAGATCCCCATTCCGGATCCCCTCCCTGCACAGCCTCAAGAACAAGAGGAGCGAGACCAAGCTACCATAGAAGCACTTGCAGCTCCCAGCACAGAAGACTCAAAGGGTATGAGACTGGACTTAAGTATTCCCTCTCATTCTCCATCTTTAACTATAAAAGGTGTTAGTTTAAATTCTTGTGCTCAAACTAATACTTGTCCTATATCTGGTTCTGATTATACACATGTGGATAGCATCATAACATCTATTCCCAAGTTAGATCTAAACTGTGAGGGGGTTATGGGTGAAGAGGAGGGTGTGAGGGGAGGTCCTCTCCTGGGCTCAAATTCTTATTACATTCGATCTCGTGACAGAAAACTGCCACCTTGGGACATTGTGGGGGGTTTGGGTATGGACTTGTCCCTGAGTAATAAGAGGAAAATGAGAGGTTGGAAAACTGATTTGTCAAAAGCTCGGGTGCGAGCTAAGATAGATATAGCCGATGGGAAACAAATGTCAATTTCTGGGGTGCTTAGAGCAGTGAAGCCCTGTGTGGAGGTTGAAAAATGATCTTTCTCTCTTGGAACTGTAGGGGTTTAGCTAGTAAACCTAAAAAATTGGCTCTCAAAGAAATTGCCCATCGGTACAATTTGGATGTCCTACTCTTGCAGGAAACTTTAGGTAGGGGTGAAGAAGTCACAAAATTGTTATCAACCCTTCTCCTAGGGTGGAATTTTCAAGCAATGGATTCCATAGGACACTCAGGAGGCATCGCCATGGGCTAAAAGGAAGGAAAATTAAAATTGAGCAATCTTTGGGGGATGGATCATGCAATGGGGATGGAAGTCCTATCCTCAGAGCTAGGTTTCCCCCTGTTGATAGTTAATATTTATGGTCTGTGTCAAGGGAGAGCTGCATTTTGGAATTCTTTACTTTCCAAATTGGTGATGAGGAATCCAAACCTGGTCGTAAGTGGAGACCTTAATTTCTCTATTGGAACCACTGAAATTTGGGGCCCATCAGCTAGAGAAGACTCGTTATTAGACCTTTTCCTCAATTTGCTTAGCTCTCACAATTTGATGGATATTAACCTGTTGAAAGTAAGGCCCACATGGAGGAATCGAAGAACAAGGGGAATCCATAATTGCAAAAAGATTATATCGGTTCCTTCTGTGTTAAGAGATCGCATCAAAGATCCCAGCCTTTCGTCAATGGGTAGGAGAGGGAGGAAACTCATATCATCTTCCAATTCTCCTTGAGCTATCCAAGCCTCCTAAAAATCCGTCAACCCCTTTTAAATTCAATCCCTCATGGCTACAGGAGGACTCCTTTAACAAGCTTTTCAAAGAAACTTGGAGATCATCAAGAATCAGTGGTACTGAAGAAAAATGCTTCCTGTTCATGGAAAACCTCAAGCACTGAAGAAAGCAACAATGGAGTGGTCGAAGGTTAGGAAACAAAAACAGGATGAAGATCTAAACAAAATTGGTTTGGAACTAGAAGACTTGGAAAGTCCTAAATCAGATGGCTATGCAACCCAGGAGAAAAAGGATAGAATATTGTTGCTAGAAGGACAACGAAGTAAAATCATTCTAGCAAGAGAGGAGGAATGGAAGCTGAAAAGTAGAGCCATTTGGTTGAAGGTAGGAGATGAAAACATTAAATTTTTCCATAATTATGCTCAAGGAAGAAAGCTCAAACACTATTTGGAAACTAAAGGATGAAGAAGGAAGAGAAGCAAACTCTTTTGAAACTCTGTCTCATATGGGGAGAAGTCATTTCCAAAAGCTTTTCACAGGACAAGTGGAAATTACACTAGTAGAGGTTATCAAGACAGCCCAATGCTTTCCCCACTATGTGGATGAGGAAGAAGCGGTGGATCTGATGGGAGAAGTCATGAAGGAGGAAGTTGAGAGCATCCTCAAATCAATGGCAAAGGACAAGAGCCCGGGTCCAAATGGGTGGACAATTGAACTATTCCAAAATTTCTTCGATCTAATTGGACAGGAAGTGACAGAGGTGGTCGAAGAATCCAGGAGGAACGGTGCTATCTACCCCCCTTTTAACTCAACATGCATAGCCCTAATCCCAAAAAAAGAATATCTGGGCTTTTTTGAAGACTTCAGGCCAATCTCACTATGTAATTGCATTTACAAAATAATTGCTAAAGTGATAGTGGTCCGATTGAAACCCATCTTGTCAAGATGCATATCAAAAGAACAGTTTGGGTTCTTGGATGGCAAACAGATCCACGAGGCTATCAGGGTTGCTCAAGAAATAATTCATAGTGTCAAACAAAAGAAGAGGAAAGGGGCAGTCGTTAAAATAGATCTATCCAAAGCCTATGATAGAATAAGTTGGATCTATATCCGAATGTTACTAACTCATCTGGGATTCAAAGTTGAATTCATTAACTAGATCATGGGATGTATTACAGGTGTCAGTTTCATGGTTTTGATAAACGAAGTTGCTTCTCCCTTTTTCAAAGGGAAAAGGGGATTGAGACAGGGATGCCCCCTTTTGCCTCCACTCTTCCTTCTGGTTGCTGAAGGTTTGAGCCAATTAGTACAAAAGGAAAAGAGGGATGGAGCTATAATTTGGAAGTGGCGATAAATATGTTTATATCTCATCTATTATTTGTAGATGACATATTGCTCTTTAGTAACGGGAATATAAATTAAATAAAGAAACTCAAGAGGATTTTAGACCTGTTTATGAAGGCCATAGGAATGCAAGTGAACCAAAGGAAATCTTAGTTGATCCTGGAAGGTTTTAATAGACAGGAGATAACCCAAATTTCAGCCGTTTTGCCTTTTGAATTTCATAAACTTGATGATCCATTTAAATATTTGCGTTTCTAGTTGAAACTGAATGACTATCGAAAACAGGACTGGAACTAGCTAATAGCTAAAATAGAAGCCAAGATTACACATTGGAGTTTCAAGTGGCTTTCAAGGGCGGGAAGGTTGACGGGCAGCTTCGACATGGGTTCTGAAAGGCATTCTGGAGAAAATAAGAAGGATATGCAACAGATTTATTTGGGCAGGATCTAAGGAGGAATTGGTACTACCTTAGGTAGCATGGGAGAAGGTGGCAAGGCCAAAGGAATGGGGACGCTGGGGAATAAAAGACCTCACATCTTTCGAACCTTCATTAGCAACAAAATCAAGATGGAGGATAATTAAGATGGAGAACCTGTGGACGATGGTGGTGAAAAAGAAATATATAGACCCTGTCCCATTAGAAGATTGGATAAGAAATCCAATTAAGAAAAAAGGGAATGTGTATGTTGTTTGGAAGGCTACCATAGACGCTTTCAAGATCATTGAGCAAGGTCAATCTTGGCAAGTTGGGAACGGGGAGAACATCCAGATAGGGAAAGACCCTTGGGTAGGCTGTAATGAAAATTTTGCACTATCCCCAAACCTCATTATGCAACTCGACTCTAAAGGTGTTCATTTCCTCAACCAGATCGAGAAACAAGGTCACTCCACTATTTGGGGGCAAGCGTGGCTATCAAGGAGGGAATTGGATCTGATGCCTCAATGGTGGGAAAAATGGAATGTTTTTATTCAAGAGCTTTCCAGGTCAAATGTGAGACTGAGAGAGAGACCGGATCAGTTGGTGTGGGCTCATGCAGACTCCAGATCCTATTCTCCAAAATATGGATACAAATTCCTTATGTCAAAGAAAGGATGGGGGAACCCGAAATGGTGGGCCAAACACTTGTGGAAGCTAAAAAGTCCTGTAAAAGCTAGACTTTTCTTTTGGTGCATACTCAAGCGAAAGGTTCCAACATGGGACATTCTATAAGCCAGATACAATTCGGAACCTGGGAGATACTCGCTATGTAAAAATGATTCTGAAACAATAAGGCATCTATTTATAGATTGCCCATTTGTTAAAAGGGTGTGGTTGGAGGTAGGGAAGCTGTTCCAAAAGAATGTAGTCTGGGAAGGGGAATTTTTCCTAGAGGTTTGGCAAAAATGGTGGCAACTCCACCCGGAAGGGAACCTGTGGAATTTACCCCTCATCATAGCATGGGGCATTTGGATAGCTAGGAACAGGTGCATATTTTTGGATAAGCACACCCCTCATGAGGCTATTGCAATACAATGTACTTCAATATACACCAATATACCTGAGCCTGTTATAGAAAATGCTCCCAGAGATTCTAGAGTGGAACAAATCAAGGAAGGAATATTGTGGGCATATTTTGATGGGGCTTCCCAAAATAACAGAGCAGTAGGCGAGCTAGTAATACACATAAACCAAAACAGGTGCCTTAAAGCCTCAATGGGCCTAGGAACTAGTACAAACAATTTTGCGGAGTTGTCTTCCCTTAAACTGCTTCTATGTTAGCTAATTCACAGGAACATCTTCACGGTTCAGATCTTCGGGGACTCAATGAATGTTATAAAATGGTTCAATGGACAAAGCAGATGTCAAAATTACATTTTCTTACCTTTATTAGAAGAGACAAAATAGTTAAAGTACTCCTTTAATGTTTTTTCTCTTTGCCACATCTACAGGGATCGCAATGATGTGGCAGACAGGCTTTCTAAAGAAGGTCTGCAACAAGATTTGGGCAGTTGGAGAATAGAGGACAAGGACCAGGGATAGATCCGTGTGTCAGATCAGCCACCATATACATTGCCAATTCTTACTATGGACTTTTCAGGGCCATAAAACAGCCTGTTCTTTTGTTTTCAACTGACTATATGGTTATTATCTCACATGTCACCATTTTTTATGGCCTTGTTAAATTTTTAGACTATTGATCAAGGTTTTGTTTCCTTCCTGTTTGGGTTGTTTTCCTCTATGAGGAGACCCGAGAAGTGTAAGCAATGTTTTCCTTTACTTAGAGACATTTTGATATTATTGTAAACTGTTATTCACTGTTTTTTGAGCTGGGGACAAGGGATGTTTTCCTCGATAAGAGAAGGCCCATGCTTCAGATCAGTGGTTATCTTTTCCTTCATGTTTTTTGGACAGGACTGATAGTCCATCTTGTGGAGCTCTATGATTTTCGAATCATACAACAAAATGAATGCTTAGGCATATACTATGTAACTTTTTATTTTGGTTATAAAAAGTTTGATTTTTTCTTTGGAAAAAAAATTAGTGCATCATAGCCATTTAAATAGTAACCTTGTGCGGTAATAATATAATAAACCAGCACACATAAGCAACACCCATGAACACCAAGATTTAAGGTGGAAACCCAATGTGGGAGAAAAACCACTTGATTTTGTCGTCTCTGTGTTCTTTTAATATAATAAAAACCTGTTTACAATCTTGTACTAGCGCAAAATCATACCAGTACGCAGGCACCTACCTGTAGAAGGCTACAACCTTCTCTCATTCTCCAGCTTCTACTATAAGGGAGCTACAACCCCCTAGCTCTTGTACTAGCCGATATGTTTACTAGTACGTAGGCTTCGGCCTATAGAAGGCTCCAACCTTTAGTCGTTCTCCAGCTGCTACTGGAAGGGAGCTCCAACCCCCTAACTCTTGTATTGGTCGATATGTTTACCAGTACGTAGGCACTGGCCTACAAAAGGTTACGACCTTCTCTCTTCCTCCGAGGACCATGTTTCATAAATTTTCAGACTGGATACTCCTTGTACACAACAACACAATATGAAGGCCACGTTTCATCCAATGTTCATATTGGACCCATCAGCAACATTGAAGCTCAAAATCAATCACCACTGCAATACAACCAATCACTAAAAAGCCATCAACACTGAAGCAAATCACAATCAATCAATCTGAACATTCAAAATATTGTCACCAGAACATAAAGCAGAACCCAGAACTTTGCATCAACAACTAGAACCAACTATAACTTCAAACATCATATTTCATAATGTATATGCTACTTCAAAGTGCCAAACTGGTGTGTATATGCGCCTTCTCCAAGGCGAACCAACGTATAGATCTGCAAATACTAACTTAAAACTTCACAGTTATTCCAGACTTCATTCATACCAAGATCATAACATTTACAGAATAAAACATGCGTTAGCATTCAGATCTAGCCCATCCATAATCAGATCATACAATGATAATTCATTTCAAGTTTCATGATCCTAATCCAACATTGTATCCAAAGGTGCAAGTGATATTTCAGATCATATCATTACCATATCCCTTACAACATAAAATATACTTCAGATATAAGTATTCACACAAAACCCATTCAGTTGCCCACTTGGCCCTTTGATCTTCTCCTCCTTGTATACTTTGATCCTTTGTCAATACCTCAGACCAAAACCATAGTTATGTTACTGGTATTCTTTGATGGTATCAATATTCTTTTCCGCGCTCATTACCATGGGTCAATACCATCGTAGGAACCCCTGGTATTCATTATCCTTAATTTTCCATCCCATACACACGTTTCCTTCTGTGAAAGTGCGTGCATATGTATATGCTCCTTTTGTTCTGTGAACTCGTGTGTATACGCTATTTGGACAAGGTGAACCAGCGTATACTTCTTAAATCATTATCTTTCTTCAATCTCTGGAGTCTGATCAGTAATCCTTTATTGTTAACCTGTTTCACTGTGAACTACCATCATTTATCATATATGTGAGTTGTCATCAAGGACAACACTTGTATCATAATGCCAACAATCTCACCCTTTGGACTTGATGGCAACCATATTGGTGTTTATTACGTAAAGTTATAGAACCTGTTAGATATATCAAACAACACCAAGATACTCTCCCCCTTTGACATCAAGGGAAAAGGGCGGACCAAGATATTCTCCCCCATAGGGATGCACTGCACATACTGAATTCTCTGATCATGCTCCCCATGAGCTTTTACCGAAATATCTGATGGATGTGAAATAAGTACATGACTCTATCACTTAACTATGTTAGTATGACCTTCCTATCACCAATGATTCATACATACATCAATAACCCAACCAAGTGGGGATATACCAAAAGTTCATACATGATCGAAAATTTGCAATCATTACATCATCCTTCCCATGAATAGTGGGGTTACAAATTACATCATAGGTTTGTACATGACCTTTACATCAAATGATATACATGAAATTTATAACAAGGATCAACGATCTAAACAAGACCATGATAGTCATCAGCAACTATCATACACCATATATGATCTACACCATAAGCATCTGTCAACAGCATCAAGATCAATAGCCTGTACATATCCATCATCAAAAGAGTCATCTGAATCAAAACAACTATGTGAATCAAGCAGTATATGTATCATCATGTATCAAGGTCTTCTATCATAATGCCAACAATGCATTATTATAAGCATATGCTCCCCCTGAACCTGTGTCAATTGTTCATTGCATTTGTCAATAAGAATTGTCAAGGTATCATCATCAACCAGTTATTCATCAAGTTATTAACCACTTATGAGGGCCAAAAGAACTTCTACATATCATCGGCAAACTATAATCATCATCAATTGGAACAGAAAAGATAATTGATAATTGACTGAACCATATCGGACCCCTTTTCCTGAATCTGTCCCACTGCTTCTTCATCAAAACAACATATATGCGATTGTACAACTTCTAAATTGTGTATATACGCGACCTGTATTCATAATAACTGTGTATGAGAATTGGAATACTAAAGTTTCACACTTTCATCTCCCCCTAGATCTGTTATGTTTGTATACTGAGCTATGCCACATCTTTCTGACAGCAATTCCTTCTTCTTCAATACCTTGGATTGTGATGATGTCTTCTCCTTTTGGTATGGTGGCCGAAATTTGATCCTGCATTCCTTTGCTATATGCCCAATCTTGTTACAAGCATAACATATTATGTGTTTCATATTCCTTCTATCACAATCAATAGCTTTGTGACCAAACATATTGCAAGAAAAACAATATCCCTTAAAGTGCCTGAAAACTAATGATATTTTTGTGTGATGGCTATTAGCCTGAACCATTCTACTTCTGCATCTGGCTACAACATGTCCAAAATTATGACATATAAAACATTCAACATTATTCATCAGAGGAAATATTTGATTATCCCTTCCATAGTTAGGAGTAAATGATTTCCTTTGCAGTCTTTCCTTCCTTGGTTGTTGATGGGGTTGACCTCTTATCTCTTTATTGATCATTTCAGATTTCACATTAGAGTTCCTTTCCTCATCTTGTGAGCTAGAATCACCTTCAACAGTTCCATGAAAACCAAGACTAGTCTTTATAAGAGGAGAACACTAAACTTTTATGATTTTATCTAACATTTCTGATCCTTTAGCAAATCTAAGATTTAGATTTTTTGTCTTCTCAAGTTCTTTTCTTAGACATACTACTTCACACTCTAATTTTTCATTATGTTTGTCCTTTTCAGTGAGGTGATGTGTCACTGTGTCTATGACTATATCCTTTTCTGCCAAACATATTTTGATTTGAGTGATTTCTTTAAGGATATCTTCCTTTTCTAAGGTATCATTTTCATATTCCATGAGTAGTTTAACATCTTGATCATATTCATCACTATTAGACAGGCCATCACTATCTTCATGAGTATAATAACTCCTTCTATTACATTCTATAGAAATCTTTCCTTTGTCATGAGGGAATTTAGTAGCATAATGACCAACTCTTCCACAAGAAAAACATTTGAAGGGAAGCTTACCTCTGAATCTTCTGGAATCCCGCTGAAGTTTCTTCACAAAGTTTACCTCATATTATTCTGATATATATCCTGATTCTTTTAGATCTTCCTTTTCTTTTCCTTTTGCAGAAGATTTGAAAGCGGCTTCTCTGCTTTTTGATGGACCTCCTTTCCTCATTTCAAACGCAATTAAAATTCCTTGAAGTTGAACAATAGTAACATATTGTAAATTTTGGTTTTCTTCAATGGCAGATACTTTTAACTCAAATTTAGAAGACAAAGATCTCAAAATTTTCTCAACTATATTAGCCTCCTTTATTTCTTCACCCAGATTTCTCATATGATTTACAATCTCATCTACTCGTAAGAAATAATTAGCAATATTTTCATCACTATGCATCGTGAGAGTTTCATACTAGATTATGAGAGTTTGGAGTTTAGCATGTTTTACCTGGGATTCTCCTTCATAGCTCTGAATGATTTTGTCCCATATTTCCTTGGTTGTGTTGAATTGCATGAATTTGATGAAGTTTGATTCTGATAGACTTCCCAATAGAGCATTGATGGCTTTGGCATTGATTTCAAATGATTTCCTTTCTATTGGATCCGTGGGGACTGTTGCTGGATATTGCTATCCTCTTTCCACAATTTCCCAAAGCTCAGCTCCAAGTGATTGAAGATAGGCTCTAGTTCTTGTCTTCCAATATAATAAGTTATCTTTGTTGAAGATTTGTGGTCTGATAGATCCCATTCCTTTGTGATTTCTCATCTTGAGAGATCTCCCTTCAAGCGATCAAGCTTCTTCTAAAGGACATGCTCTAATACTAATATTTGGGAATAATACTGAGAGGGGAGGGGGGTGAATCAATATTATCAAATCAATAACTTTTTCATTTCATAATCAGATTTATATACTCTACTTCAGCGAAGGGAACTTAAGTGTGCACACAACTTTTCTTAAGGAAACCAACATATATCTAGTGAACTTCTAATTCAGTTAATTCTTCATATGTTGATCTTTAATTAGTGCATCGGTACTTTATTAACCATTTAAACAGTAACCTTGTGTAGTAATAATAGAATAAACCATCACACATAAGCAACACACATGAACACCAAGATTTAAGGTGGAAACCCAATGCGGGAGAAAAACCACCTACTGATGTCATCTCTGTCTTCTTTTAATATAAGAAAAACTTGTTTACAACATTGTACTCGCACAGACTCATACCAGTACTCAGGCACCCACCTGCAGAAGGCTACAACCTTATCTCGTTCTCCATCTTCTACTGGAAGGGAGATACAACCACCTAGCTCTTATATTAGTCGATATGTTTACGAGTATGTAGGCGCCGATCTACAGAAGTCTCCAACCTTCACTCACTCTTTAGAAGGGAGATCCAACTCCCTGGCTTATGTACTAGCCGATATGTTTACCAATACGTAGGCGTCGACCTACAAAAGGCTATGACCTTCTCTCTTCCTCTAGGGACCACATTTCATAAATTTTCAAACTGGATACTCTAGGTACAAAACAACACAATACGAAGGCCATGTTTCATCCAATTTTCATACTGGACCCATTAGCAACATTGAAGCTCAAAATCAATCACTAGCGCAATACAACCAATCACTGAAAACCCATCAACACTGAAGAAAATCACAATCAATCAATCTAAACATTCAGAACACTGTCACCAGAACACAAAGCAAAACCCAAAACTCTATATCAACAACTAAAACCAACTACAACTTCAAACATCATATTTCATAATGTATATGCTACTTCGAAGTGATGAACTGACGTGTATACGTGCCTTCACCAAGGTGAATCAGCGTATAGATATGCAAATACTAACTTAAAACTTCACAGCTATTACAGACTTCATTCATACCTAGATCATAACATTTACAGAATAAAACATGCGTTAGCATTTAGATCTAGCCCATCCATTATCAGATCATACAATGATAAGTCATTTCAGGTTTCATGATCCTGATCCATCATTGTATCCAAAGGTGCACGTGATATTTCAGATCATATCATTACCATAGCCCTTACAACATAAAATATGTTTCAGATAGAATTATTCACGCAAAACCCATTCACTTGCCCACTTGGCCCTTTGATCTTCTCCTCCTTATATACTTAGATCCTTTGTAATACCTCCAACCAAAACCATAGTTATGTTGCTAGTATTCTTTGATGGTATAAATATTCTTTACTACGCTCATTACCATGGGTCAATACCATGGAAGAAATCCCTGGTATTCATTATCCTTAATTTTCCATCCCATACGCTCTTTTCCTTCTGTGAAAGTGTGTGTATACATATACGCTCCTTTTGTTCTATGAACCCACGTGTATACACTATTTGGATAAGGTGAATCAGTGTATACTTCTTAAACCATTTTCTTTCTTCAATCTTTGGAGTCTGATTTGTAATCCTTTGTTGTTAACCTATTGCACTGTGAACTGCCATCATTCATCATATATGTGAGTTTCCATCAAGGAAAACACTTGTATCATAATGCCAACACCTATTGCAAAAGAAGATAAGGAAAAAAAGGTTTGTCACTGAATTTGGTTATTTTTCTTATTGAGTAATTCCTTTTGAACTCAAAAAATATCTAGCAGTATTTCCACGAATCTTCGTTAAAGGTTTCCAAGAATATATTTATAAAACAATGGTAGACTACTTTGATGATTGGATGGTCTATACATTGCTTAAATACCAAACACAATTGCTCACATTAATATTTGAAAGATGCAAACATATTCTCTTATCATTAAATATCAAAAAATGTATATTTGTAACACCCATTGAAAAACTACCAGGCCATGTGGTTTCAAAGGATGGTATCATGGTTGATATGGTGAATAATAAAGTTTTTTTAGACTTAAAAAACTCCTATGAATCAAAAGAAAATTAAAGTACTTTTGGGCCATACGAGTTACTTATATAGATGATTCATCAGGAATTACTTTGATATAATTTTCTTATAGATGAAATTTTAAAGAAAGATGATTCATTTATTTGGTCAAAGGAGTGTAATGAGTTGTTCCAGTTGTTAAAAAAGAAGTTAACTAAAGCACCCATTCTTAAATTTCCTTACTAGTGAAAGTAGTTTCATGTGCATGTCGGTGCATCAAATGTGGAACTCATAGCAGTTTTGGCTCAACCCATCAATGAATCAATAGATCACCCTAAATCCTATGCCAGTTGGAAGCTCAATAAAGCCAAGAGAAAATTATTCAATGACTAAAAAAGAAGCTCCAACCATGATCTTTTCTTTGTAGAATTTCTGTCATTATCTCCTCGCGAACCCATTTATATTTTATTCTAATCATTAATCACTAAAGTACCTATTTAATAAATTGATTCATCAAGGGCGTATTTGTCGATAGTTATTATTATTTCAAGAATTTGAATTTGAAGTTATTGTTTGACCAGGAAATAAGAATGTGGATCCTGATCATTTATCCCAACTTGAATTTGGAGAAGAACCAACAAATATTGAGGATAACCTCCTAGATGTGCACTTGTTTAGAATTGAAGAGATCCCTATACAGTTGGCCAAAATAAAAAATAAATTATGCATGGGAAAGGCATTTGAGGGATTATCTGAAAAGAAGAAAAATATTATCGTAATTAAAGCAGTGCCATTTAGCCTAATTATATAAAGTTGGTATTGGTGAGGAACTACGGAGACGTGGCTTGGAATATGAAAGGAAGTAAATAATCGATGAGGCACATAAAGGGGGGGTTGGAGGTAATTATCAAGGCGACATGACTGCAAGCAAGGTTGTGGTGGCCAACAATATTTTGAGACTACCAACTACATGTACAAAAATGTGATATATGCCAAATATCTAGGAAACCACTACCTAAACACCACATGTCGTTACACACAATTGTTCCATCACTACCCTACGAGATCTGAGCAATCGACTTCGCCAAACCATTTCCCAAAAGAGCTATATGTACAAGAGAAAAATACATCATATCAGTAGTGGAATATCTAACAAAGTGGGCAGAAGAAAAATCAGTCAAATCATGTAGAAAAGAAGTAGTAGAAAATTTATATATGAAAATATACTAACTCGATTCAGTTGTCTTATGGTCATCATTAGTGATAGAGGGACTCATTTCATGAAATCTATAATTTAAATATTAATGAAGAAGTTTATGATCAAACATAGGAAGACTAATGCAGACCACCCACAAGCAAATGGCATTGTCAAGTCATTTAATAAAACATTACACAAGGGACTAACAAAGGTTTGTAATTTAGAAATATATGACTAGGATGATAAGGTAGAAGTCATCCTCTAGGCATACTACACAATGTACAAGTATTTGATAGGATTGACACCTTTTAAACTTGTTTATGGACAAGATGTATTTTTCCCACTCCAGTTTTAGGTGAATGCAATAAGTGTATCGACTATATTGAAGTATAACACAAAATTGCAAAAGGAATGACTCCAACAACTACAACACTTAAATGAAGACCAACTCCATGGACTCTATAACCATTAAGCTATCAAAGACCAACAAAAGGCATGGCATGATAGAAATTTACAACCAAATAATTTTAAAGTCAGTGAATTATTTTTGTTTTATGACAGTCGAGCAAAGGGTAAACCAAGAAAACTAGAGATTTCATGGTTGCGACTCTTTGTTATTGAAGATATACTTCCTTCAAGAGTTTTACAGTTGAATACATTGCAAGGGCACCTGTTCAAGTCGATTGTCAATGGTGCCCGACTCAAGAACTATGTATCTTAACAGTAATGGCGTGTTCCTAGTGAAAACATTTATGCGGAACTAAGAACATGGGTTGGCTTGAAAAGCATCCTGTGGTAGGATAATCGACGAAACAATTTTTAAAATTAACAGTTTTCTCTTTTAATTAGAATTTAGAAAGTTCATTACAAAAGTTAGTTATAGATTATAAATAAGGTAATTGACACAACAGTTGGGATACAATGAAGAGAGAGAAACCAGAAATCAAGTAGACATATATGATAGAAATATGGAACAAGAAGTAGATTTGTATAATCTCTTAAATAGAGGAACTAAATAGAATATGAATCGACATCATTCCAAGGACGACAAACAGCAAGAATGTAGAGAATATTCACATATTATTATAATGAAATATATGACATAGTGGACAAACTAAGAAAGTAAGCTCCAATCTAACCTGAAGTGAAAAAGAATTGTTCAGTAGAAATGGCCATAAAGAACTTCTCGATAGGACAGATAATCAGGACAAAGGCTTCAACCATGTGTTAAAAGGTAGTATAAAAAAATCCAGTTGCAAATAAATGCCAAGCACACGAGTCTAACAACATAATTCATAAGAGACAAAAATTAAAATTTTAAAATAAAAATACTCAAATGCATTAATCCACTCATGACACGTTACATACTCCACAAGTCCCATTGCCAACAGACATACGTCAGCCATCAACTTGAATCCTCATAAAATCATTTAGCACTCCACAAAGAAGGTGGTTATTAGGTGGCATGCACGTGCTACATGATGTGGGAAGATTGAATCAAATTTCGATGAGATAATTCACAGAATAAGAAGAAAGCGGGAATGATGGCGCATTTAATTCCAATCCCATAAAAATTGATGAAGCCTTGGGTGTGCCTAAAGTTTTTCCATAAATATCCTTAAGTATAAATTGGACCTTGACGATATTCCAAACGTCTCGAACCCTGTCATTTCCAATTTTGAATTGTTAGAATGTTCAAGAACTACAGAATTTCAGAGTGATTTTGCAATAGCGAAGAGGAAATTTTTCCTTGAGGATAATGATGCTACAGTCAAGCCACAAACTAAGGCAAGATTTGATCTTGCAAGAAAAACAAATCTTGAAGTCCATATGCATCCTATCAAGTAGGCAAAGGTAGATGAGCCATCATGGAAAAAGCACTATGAATCATTTCTTTGATGGGAAAAGTTGAATAATCAGTGGAATTCAGAGTCTAAGAAGATGAAGAAGGTAAGAATTTGTGACATTCTCAATGCATCATTGGTAGCAGATATGTAGGTCATGAAGGAAGAAGCTACAAAATACCTGATAAGTAGATACCACAATGGGAAGCTCTGGCTTTCCCAGCCTCAGTCGATTTTTTAGACCGCCATCCACTTGATTGCAATATTTCCATAGAAAGGAGAAAAGGTGCCTAATACAGTCGACTATAAAAGTGGCTTACAAAATTTATTAACGGGTTTTCTACCAAGAATTCAAGAGGTTTAGTGATTAGCCAAGTCCAAGACCCTTTGGTATTATGGACTTGTATGATCGTAGCCTTTTATCTTACACCCATTGGTCAAGCCTCAAATGTTAAATTAAACATGTTGGGAGCAATCAGTGAGATAACTAGCTCTGGGAAGATATACAATTGGGTCGAACATGTTGCAGACCTGATCAAAAGAAATTTTTAGGAGTGCCAAAATTTAGATCCAAGAGCTAAACAAGCATTGGACAATAAGCTAGAATAGGAACAAGAAATCTATGCATAGTTGATGCAAAATTAGTGTCAGTGGCTCAGAGAAAGAAACAAAGCATAGATGAAAGCCAATAATGCTTCATATTTTCTACAAGGAAGACTTTATCAGGTCCAACATCTCAAACAGGCCAAGCCCTTCAAACAAATGATATCAGAAGAAAACTCATTAGAAGAAAGAGTTTAGTTTCTAGAAAATATTAAGGAATCAAGTGCTCAAGCAAGGATAGCAATTCATGAGTGGTCAATATTTGATGAGAACCTTCAGATTATCACTCCATTAATTTATCAGAATTCTTTCCCAAACATGCCACAACCATGGTCACTAATTCATTCATCATCGCCACAACTGCCATGGTCCACCCATAAGTTTTATGCACCCATTGTTTCAACATGTGTTGTAGCCTCAGAATAGAAATCACATCAAGTTGAAGTGGACCAAGTGGTACATCAATAGACATAACGATTTCATGAAGCTTTGACTGAGCCTCCAAAATCACCTATCAAAGAAGCACCATAATTTTTTCCTTAATTCATCTTTATTTTTCACTGTAATCTATTTTGTATTAAAATTGTGCCCAATTTTCAGTTCTCAAAGAGCCAGTGAAATGAATTATATAAGTGAGAATGATTTTTCTATAGCAAACTATGTAATTTTTTGTATACCTCCAAATCTCCCTTCTTCGGGATGAAGAAGGCTTTGAGGGTAGAGGAGATGTTGGAGGGGCTAGTCGACTAGCCAAGTCAAGTTGGAAATAATGCATTGTAAAAACGATTGTTAATCTTTTTAATATGATAACTAAATGTAGGTTTTAACCCTATACAGAAATTACCTGCAAACGAATTCTTAATATATATATATATATATATATACAATGGTGAGAATATAAAACAAATACACAGAGATCTCCCATGGATCCCAAAACCAAGACTACCAAACTAATTTTCCGTTACATTCCTTTCAATGTTACAATACATATATATACATGTTGAAGCATTCATAAACCCCAATTCATTAACCCTTGATTAGAACATAATTGTAGTTCCCTTGACCAGATTTAAAAAGTAACATGGGCAGAAAACCATCATGCCGAAAACCATGTGCAAAACCCATGCACAAAACCATAGGTAGGTCCGCCCACCTAATATAGGGTGCAAAAAAAAAAATTCTAGGATGTTGGAAAGAATATAACACACACCCAACATTCTCCAATTTATTGTTTTCTTTCCACACAGGGGGTCACAGGAGAGCTTAGTCATTAGTCCAACCATGCAATGGCCATTGTTTCTCTACACCAAGAAAACTTCTCAATACTCATAGACTTCATCAATGCATCTGCAACATTCTTCAAAGTGTCCACCTTTACCAACAACACCCTTTTTTCCTCAACCATGTCCCTCACAAAGTCAAACTGAACATCAATGTGCTTTGTCTTTGAATGATAAGCAGGGTTTGTTGCCAAGAAAAATGCACTTTGGTTGTCACAGTATATCCTTATAGCTCGATGTACTAACCCCATACATGAACACAATCTCTGCAACCAAACTTCTTCCTTTCTTGCATGAGTGTATGCCATGTACTTTTCCTCTATAGTTGAATGTGCACTACAATCTATCTCTTACTCATCCAACTGATTGAATCTCCCAGTAGGTTAAACAAATACCCACTTGTAGGTCTTCTTTGATCCAGATCTCCAGCCCAGTCTACGTCAACAAAGCCACAGATGTCCAAAACTTTGTCCAACCTTGGTCTTCCTTGGTAGCACAAACCATAATCACTAATTCTACACAAATACCTAAAAACCAACTTCACTGATGTCCAATGCTTCTTCCCTGATTTTGACATAAACCTTCTCAATACTCCCACTCCATGTGCAATGTCTATTCTAGTACATACCATTGCATACATCAGGCTACCGACTGCACTTATGTATGGAACACGAGACATGTCATCTTCCTCTTCTTTTGTCTTGGGACAATATTCAGCAGATAACTTTACACCTACAGGAATAGGAACCTTCACCCTTTAATATCCTACCTATTAAACCTCTATAATATTGTCTCAACATATTTCCTTTGGTTTAATGAGAGCTTACTCTTTGGCCGATCTCTTTTAATTTACATGACCAAAATATAGTTTGCAGCACCAATATCTTTCATGTTGAATTTGGAGGACAATTGGGTCTTCAATTCCTGGATAATTTCTTTGTCATTTCCAGTCAGCAACATATCATCAACATACAAGCCCATATAAATAACATGGTCACCAATTAATTTAAAATATACACAGTGATCCGCTTTGCTTCTGGTGAAGACAAGTCCCCGTACATGTGTATCAAATTTCTGATACCACATCCTTGGTGACTGTTTTAAACCATACAGAGACTTTTTTAACTTGCATACCATTTCTTTCTTTCCCTTCACTGCAAAGCCTTTAGGTTTCTTCATGTAGATATCTTCTTCCAAATCCCCATGAAGAAACTTTGTCGTCACATCAATCTGTTCTACCTCAAAATCAAAAGCAGCAGCAACAGCTAAAAGTAATCTAATAGAAGCTACCTTGGCAATAGGAGAAAAAATATCACCAAAATCAATTCTTGGAACTTGGGAATAACCTTTTGCTACCACCTTGCCTTATGCATTCATCTTCTTCTTAAACACCCATTTGATTCCAATGGGTTTCCTTCCAGCCAGCAACTCCACCAAATCCCAAGCCTCATTTTTTTCCAAAGATTCCATTTCATAAACCATGGCCTCTTTCCAGAGTTCACCATCCTATGAATCTACTGCCTCCCTAACAGTTCTGGGATCGTCATCAATGATAGATAAAGAATATTTTGAACAGAAAGAAGATGGACTATACCATTCTAGATTTCTTATTTCTTGAATTGATCTTCTCACAACTAGAGTTTGTGTCTCTTCATCTTCTTATTCATGTTATTCTGCAGAGTTTGATTCTTCCTACTTTATATAAAACCCTATTTTCTTAGGTTCCTTTGGTAGGACTTCATGTTTAATAACATCTTTCACCTCTCTAAACACCACATCTCGATTGTACACAACCTTCCTTGTTTATGGGTTCCAAAGCTCATAACCTTTTAAACCATCCTTATACCCAATAAAGATGCACCTTTCAAATTTACTATCCAACTTGGTTCTTTTCCCCTTTGGAACATGTACATATGCATCACAACCAAATACCCTCAGATGTGAAAGAGATGGTTCCTTACTGATCCATACCTCATGTGGATCCTTATCCTCCAACGTTGATGAATGTGATATGTTAACCAGGTAACATGCAGTCTCCACCACCTCTACCCAGAATTCATGTCCTAACCTAACACCACTGAGCATGCTTCTTGCATTTTCCATCAACGTCTTGTTCATTCTTTTTGCAACTCTATTTTGCTAAGGTGTGTATGGATTAGTATTTTGTCATGTTGTACCACACTTCTTACAAAACTCTTCAAATTCCTTCTTGCATACCTCTCCAAAATTATCTGTCCTCAACATATTTATCTTTTTCTCTATCTAGTTTTCCACCAAATCCTTAAATTATTTAAACCTGTCAAAGACTTCAGATTTATTTATGAGGAAATATATGCATTATTTCCTTTAGAAGTCATCTACAAATTATACATAGTACAAAAACTTACCCAGTGATGGAACCAACACAAGTCCAAACACATCATTGTGCACAAGCTCTAATATCCCTTTCACCCTCTTAGCACCAGAGGGGAAACTCACCTGATTCTGCTTCCCATATACACAATGTTTAGAGAAATCAAAATCTAGATAGAAATTAGAATACCTTCTACCATACCATTACCATGAATTATTTGAAGGCCCTTCTCTCCAATATGTCCAAGCCTTTGATGCCATAGCATGGTCTTTTCTCTAGAGACCACTAGATTTTATGCTCCACTTTCAGGAACCATAGAACTATTACACCCATCAATAAAAGTACTACCAGAAGCTTGTACAGAGTTCCAATATGAACTCCCCGCATCAATATCAGTTCTCCCCAAACCATATTGCAAATATCTTTCTCAAACACTATTTGTACACCTGGATCATCCATCTTGCTTAAAAAAATTAGATTTATGGCCAATGCAAAAATATGCAGAACACCCGGAAGTGTTCTAATCCTTCCACCTTACAACTTCAGCTTGAATTTTCCACGTTCAATGATTCTAGCTTTCTTGTCATCCCCTAAGAAGACATCACCACCATCATATTTCTCATACTCGCAGAGCCACTCCCTATGGGGAGTGAAGTGAAAGGATGCACCTGAGTCAATCAACCATGCTTCATGATCTACATGTGTATTTGAAGAAGAAGCCAAGTACACATCCCCACTTTCATCTCAGGTGTCTTTTCCTTTTTAGAAGGAGCATCATCAAATCCTTTTCCTTTCTTAGGAGCTTTAGATCTAAAATCCTTTTTGAAGTTCCCTTCCTTTCTGCATTTCCCGCACACCTTTATAGGTTTTCCTGGAGATTTAGATCTCCCTCTAGATTTAGATCTCCCACTCGATGACTTATTTTTGTTTCTATTATGGGACCATCCTCGTACAGAAAAGTCATCTTCATTTTGGTTGTCCATATTTTTCTGTCTCATCTTCTCTGACAACAAGGATGAAACTATTTCATCAAACTTCAAGGTAGTTGTACTCCTACCTATTGCAACAACCAAACTATCCCACAAATCTAGTAGATAACATAGCAAACTAATGCACTTATCTTCATCTAAAATTGTAATATCAACAGATAACAATTAGCTTACCATAGTATTAAAGGCGTTCAGATGCTCTATCACTGAGTCTCCATCCTTCATCCTCGGGTTATACAACTTTTTTTATAGGAACATTTTGTTCACGAGAGACTTATATTGGTATAGAGTCCCTAACTTGTCCCACAAATCCTTTGTCGTAGCTTCCCCATATACATTCAACAATACTGAATCTGAGATACACAACCATATTGTGCTCTTTTCTTTCCAATCCAACTTCGCCTAGTCTCCAGCTAAAATTTTCGTTGGTTTAGTACTCAGATCTACTGCAATCCATTAATCTTTATCCACCAGCAAATCCTCCATATTGAGTTTCCACAACTCAAAAATTTGACCATTAAATATCTCGATCTCTATATTTCCACTGCTTGCCATCTTCTTTCACCATAAGAATCAATCTCGTAGATCTCCCACTAAACAGGTTCTCCACAGGCCCGAGCAAAAAACCCCTCAACAACAAAGGTGTCCCCTTGAAGTTGAAACAACTCTGATACCAAATGTAGGTTTTAACCCTATACAGAAATTACATGCAAACAAATTCTTTAAAAACAGAAAATATACATTAGTGAGAAAAAAAATACATAGAGATTTCCCCTAGATCCCAAAATTGGGAATAGCAGACTAATTTTTCATTAGATTCCTTTCAATGTTCAATACATATATATACATGTCGAAGAATTCATAAAACCATGGGCAGAAAAACCATCATGCCCAAAACCATGTGCAAAACCCATGCACAAAACCATAGGTAGGTCCACCCACATAATATGGGGGCTAGTCTTGGAAAGAATATAACACACAACCAACACTAAAGTTGGATTAAGATAGAGTTTCGTCAGATAGTTATACTATTGTAACTATCCTGGTGTGATATAAATACATGTCTATGCATCAATGTATCAGTTCTATTTGGCTTTTAAGAGATATAATATAAAGTGTAATTTGAATAATTCTCCACTACTTTTGTCTCTTCTCTATCTCTTTATTTATGTGCTTTGCTATGTGAATGCTTGGTGTCTTTACCTCTAGTAACCATGTATATGTTTCCCTAATTACAACAATCATCAATGTAGTTTCAAGTCAACAACAATCCAAGTTACTAAGGGAGCTTTGGAAAAAGCTCGATTCATACCCTAGATGAAAATGTGGCAATAATATAGTGGTCATACAAAAGAGAATCTCCCAAATATTTTTCGAACAGGAAGAAATAGAGGGTCAACGTTATGATGTGGGTCACTAAAACAACTTAGTTAAAGGTTAGAAACCACCTATTCAAATGACATCAACATTCCATTGTGCATGAAAATATCACCATGTCAATAATTTCCCATTGATAGTGACACATCATTTTTTATGATTGCCCTTTCCTAAGGTATATATATTCCTTGTCTTGGGAATTAATCCCAATTCAGACAACTAACATGTTGCTTGGATTACATTCTATGAAATTCTCATTTGCCCCACATAACAAAATATGAGCATGAAAATCATATGTTTGAATCAAAGACCATCATCTGAGTACATGTAATTTCAATCAAGAATTTAATTTATTGAGGCTAGAGGAAAAATTGTTAACTATGTTCTTGCCTCTATTCACCATGCATAAATTATATAATTGGAGAACAAATACATATGCCATGCATAGATGCTATTCACCATGCATAAATTATATAATTGGAGAACAAATACATATGCCATGCATGGATGCTATTGTACCAACTCAACTTTTATAACTTTTGGAAACATGAGATTGCCTCATAAATTGCTTCATTGCAAACATGTTGAACTTGAATATAAACTAAAGACAAAAAAACAAAAAAAAAAACAAATTAATAATACTAAATTAATAAAATATTACTGAATTCATTTATTATTATTGTTATTAGTTCTTTATACTAAATTGCAATATCTTATGTAAGTACGATAATACTACTTTAAAATTAATTTGAAGTATCATGTATGTTTGTTTTCAAATTTTTTTCTACATCATATCCATCTGAATCTAAAATTTATTAAAAACAAAAAGAAATAATAATAATAAAAGATGGTGTAACTTAGTGAAATTTCATATGTGAAGAGAAAAAAGCAAATGTTTGGCTACTTATGTTAATTTCAATTAGGGCATTGCTAAAACAATTTTCTTATACATTTTTAATAGCTTCAAATAATCACCATTAGCATTAGATTACAAGTAACATTTACTTCAGCAAATAGTATAAGAAAATTAGTTCATTATGCATGAGAGAGTAGTAGAAAATCACAATAGAATCATCAAGAAACCATGAGGTAAGAGACATAAAAATTAGGCCTGAGTCTAGGGAAAAATCCATAAGGGGAAAACCTAGAAAATTATTTCTTATGAGAGAGAGAGAAGGATTTAAAGATGCATCAATACATCAGAGACGTCATCAAGACAATAACCAAAACCAATACCCAAGAAGAGATATATGCCAAGGAAAGTCTCATAGCCCTTCCTCATATTTTCAACCTCCTTATCTCCTCTTGTAATTCATTGGATCCGAGATGCAATGAGAAAAATCGAGTGCCCAAATTAGGAACAGCCCCCTATTTATATACTTGAAGAGGGTGTTGAATCGGTGTCTAATTGGAGCCCATCCGACTTGAAAAACCATGAGGCCAACTTTTGAATTTGGAGGGAAAATCCAAATAATAAATTTTACAATTTCTATCTTTTATTTTCTTTGATGGAAATGTCGACCATGGCTATAATTTTCAACTTATGGTCCAAGTTAGGAGGATCTATGTTATATATTATGATGATGTCATGATAGAGATTAATCAACAAACACTAACTTATCAACATCTTTACATAATCTATATTTACATAATGTAATTTTTACTTCCTAGCATATAAAGCACTTTACATGTTTCCATGTTTGTATTTAATTTTTTCTAATAAATACATTGAACCAATACAATAGAATAAAAAAATAATTCATTTAAATGTTATTTAATTTCATTGAATCGATGAAATAGAATAAAAAATAAGAATTTTTTTTTGTGTGTAGTGGAATCTATAATTGGGATAATTTCATACTTTCATGACATAGGGTTGATTATGTTTTCTACCACTATAACCACTAGGTGTACCCTGATTTTCCATAATATGAACAAAATTTAGTCGTGGTTTGACCCAAGAACCTTTTAATATTAACATAACATGCAATCACCCAGTGATCTACACTTTAAGGAATAAAATTAGTCCACTTAAAAAATATTAATTAATGTAATTAGATTGAAATATGTGCCAATTTATAATAATTTTTCATGACTATATAAATTACTCAAATGCTTCCATTTCCAATTGCAATCATTTTTCCTTACCAGTTATTAAATTACGATGAAAAAGGGTCTTACACCTCAATAAATGGCCTCTTCTTAGCCTTCCCTCATTGGTTTTTAGTTTCCACTAACCAATGTAAACCAGGAACCTTCAACAATGACCATATATACTTGCAACATATATGATCACTTATGGTACAAAATAACTCTTTTCTTCATGAAATTTATTTTATGTGCAACGTGGCTTGCGGACGAAAAAAAAAAATGTCATACTATAAATTCAACTAGCACATATTGATGATTTTAAAGTAACCTAGGTAGAAAGGGGGAAATGGGATTTCAAGAAGGGGCGTCTTGTAACTAAAACTCATGTGATAGGGTTCAAAAAAAATCATGGGGTTGTAGAATCATCAGATTGCTCAAGTATTATGCCAATAGAAAACATGTCTTTTGTGATGGAAGTAATCCTAACAATGATAATGTATTGGAAATTGCTAGAGAAGTTGTTAACACTCTCACTATTTTGGAATCAAATTTGTTGTGAAAAGTTTGGGTAGGCACTAAATTTCTGTTACACTATGGCAGTGGAGAGAAAATCATGTGAATGCTTTCTTTGTTGCATAGACTAATACCCTTTCCTATTGCTTTGATATAATCTTTTTTTGGTGATACCTCTCTCTCTTCTTATTTCACTATGGGTTCTTTCATCATATATGCATATGTGTCTCCATAACTAAATTTTTCCTCATTGTCTTCCTCCTCATCATAATGAACATCTAACTCTTCATATTGATCTGTAATAATACCATGTCTAAGTGTGGAAGCTTTCATACTTCTGGTCTCTTATTTTTGTAAGCAAAAAATCTAGAGCTAAACTAGTAGCTATATTGAATGTATAGGAAAAATTAAAGAGGAGTTATGCCAAAATAGAAAATGAAAGGGTAGGACTTGTACTATCAACTATTATGCAAGTAAAAATAACCATATTTCATGTCAATGCTAAATTAATTACAATTCACATGAATCTTAATTTTTCTTTCAAAAGTTCATAAAGGTATGTTATAGACGTGGAAAAGTAGGCCATTACAAGAAAGCCTACATATCTAAAATTCCTTAGAAAGGGAATGGATTTTAAGATGCTCCTTCTCAAGAAGCAAAAACCACCTTATATGAGGGAAGGGATGTGTACTTGACTTCTTATAGTACACATGTAGATCATGAGGCATGAACAGTTAACTCAGGTTCATCCTTTCATATGACTTTCCCACAAGGAGTGGTTTTGTGAGTGTAACAATCCCGAAATTAAAACATGCAACTAATTAGATTAATCATGCGATTTATAATCAACACACAATTTATCAACTATTTAACATCGAATTTCGGAAATACGAGCAGAGACAACTTACCTATGGCGGTGACATTCCTTACTTTTGATTTCGGAGTTGAACGCTATTTGAATCCTACTAACCACAACAAGTTTTGGGGATGACTCTCCACCCAACTATAGGCTCAATTGCACAAAATCTTGCTACAACTGGCCACCCCAGAGCCCTCAATCATTATACTACTGTCAGGGAATCCTTTGTCTCACAACACTTTTCTCCCAAGAGAATGGATGATGGAATCATGGAATGATCTCTCATCTTCCTCACCATCTATTAAATAGAGCAAACGTTGGAAGGGGAACTGCATGCACACACTCCATGTGTAAACATGCAACTTTTATTTCTTTATTTTAAGTTTAACTTAATTTAGTAATTCTCTTAATATAATTCTTTCTTATTTTATTCCTTTTTACTTTTTGATAAGTTTACTTATTTTTAATAATTTTATAGTTCTCTTAATTTAACTCTTTCTTATTTTATTGTACTTTTTGTTAGCTTTACCTTTTTTTTTCCCGGGGAGAAAAAAACATAATTTCCATTAACTTGTTGAAAATTACATGTTGTAGATGCCCATAGGCATATGCAAATACTGTGACTGTAGTCAGCTGTTATAGTTCCAAAATTTGTAATAGGTAGACCTAGTTGGGTGTGTTGTACATCTATAATAATTACATATTCAAAAAATCACTAGTGGGTAATCACTGCTCAGTAGCCCAAAGTTGCTAATTACAAGATAATAAAATAGTTGTAATAAAGAGACAAAATATATGTTGTTGATCTTAGGGGCTATCAGCCCTCTGAAGTTCCTGGTCTATGTATGGCCTGTGGAAGTACTGGTAGGTCCTCTCCGATGTATGCTCTGTGATCAGCGATTCTCCTCGAGGATGATGCGTTGCCTCTTTCGATAGCTTGTCCACACTTTTATTACGCTCCATATAGATGTGAGTGCATGAAATGTGATCAAAATGTGTTTTAAGAAAAACAATATCATCCATAATAGTTCTTAGAGAATATGCATGGCATGAAGCTGTGCTGTTAAACCAATTTATGACTATTTTGGAGTCCCCAAAAATTTGTATGTATCTGCATTGTTTGAGAATGGTAAAATGTGTCAAATGTCAAAAGATGATCAGCTCTGCATAATTATTTGTACCCTCGCCCAGACCCATCCATATGTGAAAAAAGTGGGTGTCTGATAGATGAAAAATTATGCCTCCTCCACATCCCTGAGTTTGTGCAGCCTCATGAAAATAAGCCCAGGGGTGGGTTTTATCAATCTGTTCCTATGTGATGATCTGGGGTCTATTGACAAAATCCTCGGCTGGGAATTCCTCATAGCCCGAGCATATTTTTTGTGGTATCAGGGCCCAATTTATGATCTGGTCACGAAATATGATATTGTTGCGACCCATCCATATGTGCCAAGAGACCAGTAGTAGCAAATTTCTGATTTTTGGATCAGTTGCAGCTCCCCACCAACTGTCCCAGGCACTTGGGATATCCACACCATTCAAGATTTGGTTAATCCTAAGAGTATGCAGTACTTTTGTCCATAGCAATTTGGATGTAGGACATGTGAGGAATAAGTGTTGGTTTGATTCCTCCTCCTCATGGAAAATTACACACCAAGTTGGTCCTGTGAAAGCCCTTTTTTTGAGATTAGCTCCTGCGGGAGTTTTATCCTTAATAATATTCCACATTAATAATTTTTTGCGCGGGGGAGCTTTTAACTTCCATAGTTGACTCCACCAGCTCATCAGTCTGTCTAGTTTGTGCTCAGCTTGTATGAGGTTGTACCCTTGCCTGGAGGAGTAATGACCATTTTTAGATAGACCCCAAATTAGTTCACCCTCTTCATCATTGAGGTGAACATGGGATTCTGATAGAGCTTGCAAGAAAATTCTCCACTGTCTTTCCCATTGGATCGAGATATTCCATTCCTCACCTGTGTGCCAGGCTTGCTGAAGAAAGGTTGTGTTTTGATGGTCTCCTAGTTGTGATATGTACAGGACAGCGATGTTGTTGAGGTGTGTGATCAAATCCAGTGGTAGTTGATATACATTCCCATTACCGGTCTAGGGATCAATCCCGATACGCATTGATGCCCCATTTCCAATCTTCCAGATAAGTACTCTTTTGATGATGGGCAAGGTGTTTAGTATGGCCCTCCAAATGACTGAAAATCCTTTTCTGTTCCATGTAGGTCACCTTATCCAATCAAAGATAGAGTTGGGCCAAATGTATTTATGGGTGACCACCTCTGACCAGAGACTCTTATGGTTTAGGAGTAACCAACCTTGCTTTGTAGCCAGTGCTTGTGCAAAAACCGGGAGATGCTTTAAACCCCATCCTCCCCATTTTTGAGGGGTCTCAATTATGCTCCATTTTACCCAAACATAAGGCTTTCCATCCTTTTGTCCCTTCCACAAGAAATGGCTGCAAATTTGTTGGATCCTATGTAGAATCCCCAAGGGAATCCAAGCCAAAGACATCCAAAAGACAGGGGTAGCTTCTATTACTGCTTTAATGAGTACTAGTCTTCCTACCTTGGATAGGAAGCGATGACACCAGATATTTATTCTTTTCTCCACTTTTGTGATCAACCAATTCCAATCTGTTATTTTGTAGCCATCATATTTTATCCTAAATCCCATATACTTCAGTCCACCATGTAGATCCAATACTTGATAGGGAAAATTTTGTAGGGAGAGGTGAATTTCTTGTTGGAAGCATTTAGAGAAAGATACAGTGGACTTTTCCCTATTGATTTCCATTCCTGTAGCAGCACTCAAGAGTATTAATGTCTCCTTTAGAGAAATAATATCTTTTATTCTCCCATTGAGAAAGATGAGGATGTCATCCACTAAAAGAAGATGGGTCAATAGGAAATGAGAAGTAATATTTAGTCCCCTGAGTCTCCGAGATCGCTTCTCTGAATCTAACAGTCTACTCAAGCCTTCATGACAAGAAGGAATAGTAGGGGGGATAAGGGGCATCCCTAACTGATTCCCCTTTCCACGTGAAAGGGATGGGAGGCTGACCCATTTATAAGAATTGCAAAGGATACAGAGGTTATACATCCCATTATCCATCTAATGAGCTCTAGAGGGAAACCCAGGTGAGTGAGAGTCATTCTTAGATATAACTAACTTACTTTATCAAAAGCTTTGGATAGGTCAATTTTGAGTGCCATCCCTTTGAGCTTTCTCAATTTAATGGAGTGGAGGGCCTCTTAGGCAAAGCCAATGGCTTCATGGATATGTCTGTTGTGAAGGAAGGTGAATTTCTCTTGAGAGATGTGTACTGAGAGGATAGGCTTAATTCGATTGGCGATAATTTTGTAGAGACAATTGCAGAGTGATATAGGGCGGACGTCATGGAAGGAGGAGGGGGATTCAGTATTTGGAATGAGGGCAATGAAAGTGGAGTTTAAGGGGGCATATATATGACCAAGAGTCTAACTTTCTTCTATCACTCCTAGCAGGTCCGGTCCAGTAATGTCCAAGAAAGTAATATAAATTTCCACCGGCCAGCCATCTGGGCCTAGGCTTTTGTCTTTCTTGAACCATTTGAGAGTGCTTTCAAGTTCCCCCATAGAGACAGGTTTTATAAGGTCATCAATTCCATCCAGTTCCAAGTACCCAAGGAAGTGGCCAGAAAGGTTGATGATTTCAGGTAGAGAGGGGGTAGAGGGGACTTTGAAGAGCTGCTTGAAGTGGGAGATACGAAGATGGGCGAGCTAAGAGTGAGTGGTATCCAACTGATCCTATTCTAAGGGCATCTGCCAAATAGTGTTGCTGGCTTTCCTTCCATTGGAAAAGTTGCAAAAAAAAATTGTGTTGCCATCCCCTACTTGCAGCCAAATTTCTCTGCTTCTAAGTCTCCATAATTCTTCCCGTTCCAGAAGGATCTTAGATCTCTGTGATTCCAAGTCTAGTAGGTGAAGTTTTGTTTCATTGGATAAGTAGCCAAGCCCACTATCATCCGTTAAGGAGGCCTATTGTTCTTCAATATCCACAAGGGATTGTTCATCCCTTTCTTGTTTCCTTTTAAACCAGTCAATGGTTAATCTCTTGAGTTGATTCAGATTCCTGTAGAAATCCGTAGCCTTTCTCTGATCTCTGAGGGGTGGCTGGGCTTGCCAGAATTCCGAGACCATCTTGACATAGTTCAGGTCTTTTAAACAAGATGAATTAATTTTGAAAGGTGCCCTTGGCTTCCTAAATGGGTCGGCCACTTCCAAGAAGATGGGGGAGTGGTTTGAGATTCCCCCCGAACCTACCCATTGTCTGTATAGGGCAAGAGTTCTGAGTAGCTCTTCATGTATGAGATATCTGTCTAGCCTTCTTCCAAGAACAGCTTCGCCAGTACGCCTATTATGCCATGTGGGCATCTTCTTGTTCATGGGAACATCTATAAGCCCATATTTTTCCAGAAGGGAGCTCAAATGGTCTGACAGAGGGTCAATCTATGAGTGATAACCCCAGGATTCCTCATTCCCAATGGAGAAGTTTAGGTCTCCCCCGATAATAGTGGAGCTATTGATCAAGGGGTTATCCAGTAGGGATTGCCAGAAGGCAAGTCTGTTTGGGTTGGGGGCATAGATATTGATGATGCAGATATGTTTGCCTAAATTTGCAGATAGAATGTCCATGCCCAAGAATCCTAGGCCTCCCCAAGAGGATATCACCTTAATATATTTTGGGTTGATACCAATGGCTAAAGCCCCCAGATCTGCCCATAACATCTAGGCCTTGAAAGTACCAGTTAGGTAGTAAAACTTGTAGGATCTTAGTGATCTGATTAGAGGGCCCTAGGGTTTCCTATAGAAGTAACATGTCACAGGGGGAATGGTTTAGGAGACGCTTGAGAGCCAATTTTTTCTTTGGGTTGGCCAAACCCCTACAATTGAAAGAGAGGAAAATCATTTGGGAACAGAATCAAGGGGTTCAGATGCTCTAAGTGCCCTTTCAATGGTGGTCTGTCGACCCTGAGCCACATCTGCCACCGCGGATTTGATGGCTTTGGAAATCTTTGAAGGCCTGCCTCTAGAGGGTTTAATCTCTGCAGGTTGGAGGGGGATGCCGAGTCCAAGCAGGGGGGTACTAATCAATGGACAAGATCAGAGATTGTAAGAGTGCAAGTCCGATGCAGAGGGGGAGGGAGAAGGTTGAAGGAGAGGGTTAAGTGCTTGTAGAGATGACCGGGTCGTAGAGAATATGGGGGAGGGGGGCTCAAAACCACAGTTAATGGAGGGTTAAGTACTCGATAGGGATGCAGAGTGAGACACAGGAATATGTAAAGATGTATTTAAATGATTGAAAAGTAGAGTAGAGAAACAAGAAGTAGGAGCATTACCTGATGTAGGAGCAGCTTCCACCAGACTAGGATCGAGTTAGTGGAGGGAATGTAGGTGGTATCCTTGGAGCACTGGATTACTGAGTAGTGACTCCATTTGCATCCTTTGAGTGATCCTGACCCGAGGACTGCTCGTCCACAGTGAGTCTTCAGACAGTCGATGTTTCATACCCTTGCGGCCTCATGTGCAGAAGTAGTGAGTAGTGGGAAATCCTTGTATAGATGTCCAACCTTGTGGAATCTTCGACACCGAAAGGGGACTCCTTTGTAATCCAGATTTTTACAGTGCAAGAAGTGCCTCTAGTGGAGGGTTATCTTTTCCTCTAGCCCCTCCTTGGTATCCAGATGAACCAGGATTCGTGCCATTGTCATAATCCTAGATTTTTCAAATGATTGGTCATGTTCTAAATAGGTATCCAGCGCATCTCCTATACGCTTGAACACAACAGGGGTCTAGAACTGCATTGGAAGGCCCGACAATCGAACACAGATTGGCCCAGCACCCAACTATTCACGCTCTGGATCAAATAAATGATCCCATCTTTTTAGCAGCACTGGTGTAAGCTCAATGTGCCAGAAGCGGGATAGAATCCAATCAGTGTATTCTTCCCTATGGAAACGAAGGGCAAACCACCCACGAGCTAAGACCCTGATTATGGGTAATTCTTTGAGTAAGGAACCCCAAATCTCTGAGGTCCAAAGGCAAAGACGATCCACTGAGTAGTTTTTGCCTCTTACTCGACCCACCAGAAACTTTTTTATCGTATCTGCGACTTCTCCCATCAAAATGTCCTTGCCAAGGGTTAGGTTGATGTCCCTTTCCACCGCTTTTAGGCACCTTCCTTTCTTGGGTTTATCTATGCACTGGGCAATCAGATGCTCCTTAAGAAGACCCCTACAACCCTAGTTGACAATTTGGGGAGTGGACAAGGTAGATTTAGGGTTATGGATTGGGGAGCTGAAGCAACCAGAATGAGTAGGGGTGTTAGGGTTTGAACCTCTGGGAGCTAGGGTTGCACTAGTGAAGGCAGGGGTGGAGAGGGGAGGGGTTTCGGATGGGGGAAAGCAGGAGGAAGAGGGGGCACAAGAGGGAACTGAGGTTTGTGAATGGTGTACCAAGGGAGCATCGAATGTAGGAGAGGGCTGTAGACAGGTACCCAGTAGGTTCAAGGTCACTGGAGAGAGCTGGGGACAGTCCAAACTAGGTGCATCATCAATGTGGACTGAGGGCGAGGGATGTTTATCATACAGACTCGAACGAAACAAAACGGTCTAAGCAGCTGTCAACGGTCGTAGAGTGGCAGCAAAGGGGCCAGAGCCCATCACGGTTCGGCGGTGCGCCCAAATAACCTTGTCGAAGTGGGGGTCTGCCTCATAGTCTACAGCATCTAGCTCCATCGAAACCGACAATCACAGTTAGCGGAGCTACAATTGTCGAGGAGGCAGCGAGACAGGATGAAGGGTAAACAGTTGTGCCTCGCAGTGAGTCTCGGATGCTATGAACTGCGAGTTGAGTAAGGGTGAAGCCAGGAAGGAAGGGAGGTAAATGGTAAATCAGACTAGCTCAGTGCATGAGCAATGGCCCTCAATCCCCGGGGTTATGGCCGACGAGGCCTCCACGGTTACCCGCTACGATCTTCATTTTTGTTAGCTTTACTTATTTTTACGATTTTTATAGTTTATTTTTATTTATATTTATTTCGAACTCTAGTATTGTTATTTAATATTTTATTTATTTATTATTATTATATTTGTTTCATTATTTATTATTTATTTAGTATTATTATCTTTTCTTTATTGTTTATCATTTGTTTCCTTATATTTTAATATTATATTATAGTATTATTTATTATTATTTATTATTATTATTATTAGTGGACATTACATACTCCCCCTCTTTAAGGAACTTCGTCTCGAAGTTAAGTTGAATTATTTAACATTTTATTTAGTTAGTTATTTATTACTTCATGTTTTCCAACAGGCATCGAAAGTTTTCACAACACCCAGGAAATCTCAAGAAATCTATGTCCTCTTTCCCCCTTTCGGAACTAGGCATAAGCCTCCTCAGTCTGTATCCTAGTCCAAGGCTTGCGCCGGACTCAGACCTCATCTACCCCAAGGCAGGCATCCGGTATGGTACTCAATGACTCCGCACATCTCGCAAGGTTGGCCCACTCCCTCCACAACTACTAAGGCACACAACCCCAGGCATCAAAGTCCTTACACCCCCACCAGACTTCGGCAACCCAATCCAATACTAGGCACCTAGCCTACAATATCAGGCACTTTGCCTCCTCAAGATGGTCCCATAGCCCCTCAAGAGCTACCCATTAAGAGCTATACAAGACAAAGGAACCACTGGCATGTGTAGTGTTGATTGAGTATGTCCCCAGCCCATATGGTGTTACATATTCTCCCTCATAGGTATGGGCTCCCACGAGATCATCAAATAAACTAACCCTCTTGACCCATTTGTGGAGTTCCTTTCAATCACCACATCTCAACATGCAACAACTGCATTAGTTATAATCACAATATCATAGAAAATAATCTACATGCCAACTCTTGCATGTCATCATGATAACGTACCATCATTGTTAATCACCACATTCTCATGTTATAAAATCTGCTTGCAATTACTACATGCTTCACATCATAATATCCTCATAAGTTAAAACATCAACATATGAACATCAAAGACATATCGTCACATAATAAGGAACCACATGTCAATATACCTCATATCATAACATCATAATCTATGCATATCATATTAATCATGAGCATAGTACATCATTATCATAACAAGTAAATAAACAAGAACCATATGTGCATCATTATCCTTATACCATCATATCATGAAACCTCATCATAAATATGAGAATCATCTCAATACACATAAAATATAGAACAATAATACACTATAATCATTCTTATCATGAATCAATTCCATCTCCTTATATAAACAATGAATACCAACTATGAAATAAGATTATTCAACGTCTCCCTAAGATCTAGGTTATCTCACCAATCTTATTAGTGTCATGTTTCATCAAGATACTGATTACTTTTTGATAATCATTCCCACTTTTTCCAACTACTAAGTTGACCATTTACACCATAGGTATACTCATTTTAAGTACATCATTAAATTTTAAATGAGCCTCATCATCTCAAGCCATATCTCTCATCATGTATTATTCCTTCCTCAAGGAAATTTTAGTGAAATTCGTTGTAAAGATATTACTAGTTGTACAATCATTCTTTAAATCATCAATATAAAATTAAAATTCCATGGTCACTATACATATTTTTCTTATCCAATGGAACACATACACTCGATCATCCTTGTTTAATTCTTTTGTCATGCTTAATCCACCTACATGAGAGCATGTTGAACCCTAGGGATTTATCCATCACTTGTGTAATTGTCATTGTTCATCCTAAAAGGATTTCTTATCTCATCAAGTTCCCACTTGATCTATTCTCTTATAGGTTTACCCTTATTCCAGTTGGGATTCTTCTAGTCAATTTGTGTGTAATTCTTCTCATGGCCTTGTTATAGAGTTTCTATTGAATTTCCTTCTTACTCTTCATGTTAAGAATTTTCTCATTAACTTCATAATTTATTTCTTTGCCAAAAGGTAAACAATTTTTATGCTTGACCATTCAAACCTTTAAACATGTACATTCCTATAACTTATCAACTACACCAACTATGAGTGATAACTTGCAATATATCAACACCATGAGAAAAGTTGGTACATCTATAATCAACTAACGAAATCAAGTCCTAATTGGCTAATGATCAAGCTTACCTAATTTAATTAGGGATACCATATTATTAGTTATTCTTGTGTCAACAAGGTAGAGATAATTATACTTGGGTCAAATGTAAATCTAATCTATTAGTGTCGGTGGCATTAATGGCTAGATCAAGGAAACCCAAATGATAAATCAATTTGACATCCAAACTTAATAGATAAGTATACCTTATGTAAGAATCAATATTTTTAATCAAAACTAAAAGATCGAGTTTCCAAAAAGAAAAAGGTGAATTTTTAAATGAAAAACCATGGTTGAAAGAATAACATCCCATCATTATTTTGAAACATGATTACTGTAAACGACGATTTACTTATCTTATTGAATGACATAACCTGGTTGTTTAATTATCTCTCATCACTATCTTTATCTTGTTCCATGCCATGAACAATTTGGAATTTTATCCATTTGCATTCCAACGCAACATGAGGGCATGGAATCTTAAACTTTATTTTATTTTTGCATGAGAGGTTGGACTTGTTTAGATTTCCCCTACATTGTCCAAGTCATTCTAATCATACAAAAAAAAAATCTACATACATAAAGTTTACAACTTCAAACAAAAGCTCATGATATAAAGGAAACTGAAGACTTGCTATTGGCCACACAATAACCTAGAGAGAACTTTATTCCATCTTAAATACCTTGAATGGAAAGGTGAGAAAAAGAGACGTTATTTTTACGTACCATATCCACAAAATAAATACTACTCTCATTATATTATAAATTGACATAAAACAATTAAATTAAAATCATGTCAAAAAGACTAATCAAGATCTTGTGGGATGACTAACTCGGACTAAAGTTGTTCTAAGTTTTTCTTATGATTATTATGCATTAACTTATGGAAAAACTAAATAAAAATTAACTTGTGCCTTGATTTGTTCTGAGAAGGATTGGTGTGCTTCATGTATCTACAGTATTGCAACATTTTTTTGCTTTTGAAAATCAAAAAGTCTATCCTAACAATTTAAATAAATAAATAAATAAGTGAAATAATGACGTAACTTAACATTTAAAATATTCTCAAAAAATAAGGAAATAAAATCCTACTTATAATTTTTCATATATAATAGTTTAAAAAACACTTGCAAAATTAATTATAATTATATCTATCTCCATAAATAGTGGTGATACATGCACCATATTTACTGAAGGCCGTACAAAATCACTGTCTTAATGATTCAAAATATTTCCCAGCCACCTGTTGTGGAAACAGGTATATCTTGCTGCTCTACCTTCAAAATTCGTTGATTATATCAGATTGCAGGAAATTTTTCAGTTGCCATTTGAATCCTACACATGGGGTGAGATTTACTCACATATTACAAAGACACTGGTGAGCCTTTGTACGAGCTCAAAGGTGAATAAATATTTAGAAAAATTATCCAGGCTGCCAGATAGAAAGTCCATATGCAGCAGATATGGACTTACAGTGGATGATCCTTTGGTCAAGAAAAGGAAGACTAAGAAAAGAGCTAAAAGAGAATTCAGGGAGACCTTCTACAAAAACAAGAAAAATTATTCAAAGGACAGAAGAAGAAAATATCCCACAAGAGATAGAAGCCAGAAGCATAGAAAGAAGGGATATTATAGGTATGTGCCAAATACTCATTATTACAACCCCTCTGACATCCATCTGCATTCTGCTAAGCAAGAAAAATGGAACAAAATCACTTGTTGGTTATGTGGGCAGAATGGGCATACTGCTTCAAGGTGCTTGCGAGGGGAGGAATCAAAGCTTAACAAAGGGAAGAAGACTGTTGTCTATGCTCAAAAAGCCAAACAAGTCAAAAAAGAGCATAGAGGCCCTATT
This sequence comes from Pinus taeda, assembly GCA_000404065.3. Taxonomy (NCBI): domain Eukaryota; kingdom Viridiplantae; phylum Streptophyta; class Pinopsida; order Pinales; family Pinaceae; genus Pinus; species Pinus taeda. The sequence goes on from APFE031620358.1 coordinate 349,829, forward strand.
GTTTGCCTTAAATGTGGATCTGCGACTCATGTCACTGAAAGGTGCCCCAATTTCACAATCAGAGATACAGCACAACAACACCAGCTAGAAGAAACTTCTCTTGATTCTTTTAGCTCTACAGAAGAAGAATTTCAAGCAAACATGGGCCAATACTCTGAATCAGGTTCATCAGAATGCTCATGTTCTGATTTTGATGAATGTGCTTGCCATGCCATGTATGAAGATGATTCTGATGATTTTAGCATCTCAAGTGAAGAAGAAAAACAAAAGCCTCCAAAAGAAAAGGTGCTAATGGCATCTACTGATGAAGAAGCAGAATTAAAAATTCTGTCTCAAATCAGAGTGATGGAGGACGGCGATATGAAGAACAGACTGATTGAAGCCTTTACAGACCAGTTGAAAACTAAAGCTTCTAAGGAATCAGGGAAGAAACCGTTGTTTGTTGATGCATCCTATGAGCGCAATACAAAGTCTTTTCAAACGCGTCACCAAAAACCAGGAAGAGTAAGGTCACTTATTCTTGGTGAAGTAAGTGGAGAAATCCACCACATCAAATCTGAGATCTACAATAAAAGCTCAGATTGCAGAACTGCAGAAAGGAAAACAAATTGCGACTAGCCAGAAATATGAAGAAGAAGAAGAAGACGAAGATGATCCTTGGAACCAAGTTGCACATGCGCAAGAGGTCCAAATTGCTGAAGGTATGAAAGATTCAAATTTTGGATTTAAGGACATGAGATTATTTACTATTACTTATCAGCAGCATCATGTTAAGGTAAATATCTGTATTCAAGGAAAAAATTTTCAAATGACCACATTATTAGACTCAGATACAGATATTAATATCCTTAATATGAAAAACGTTCCAGCCAGATATTGGGTCTCTGCTGAAAGAAAGGTTGTGGGTCTTGGAAATAAGAAGCTTCAGTATGAAGTTCCAAAAGCTTCATTGTGTTTTGATTCACATTGTGTATATATGAAGTTTGTTGTTGCAGATATTCCTATTCATTGTATTCTAGGAAATATATTTCTTGTGAAATATTTATGGTACCGTATTTATAAGGTTAAAATAAATATGTTATAACCCCCATTTTTCTCGAGAGCAAAATTTTATTCGGACCAACTAGCCTAATGCTTCTCCCAAACCAAAACACGTTTAGGAATACCACAAGCCTTCACAAAACTTTAAATCTAGCATAAGATCGTAACTAAAAGGAGTTTGGACAAATTTATAATCCTTTATTTTCGCATGTATCCACTTATCATGTATGTAAATAAAGTTTATTTTTAATATAACTTATTCCAAAAAAATAAATATAATAGCAAACAATAAGAGCTAATAACATGTTCATACATGCCATTGCATGCAAACTAGAAGTGACCAATATTTTATATTTACTAATTCAAAATAAAAAAAGCTTATTTCTTATTTTAAAAGAAATAATATTTATTTAATACTTTATCTAAGGATTATTGTAGATAGAAATTGTATTTATTTCTTAAATTTATTTTGATTAAATTTCTATGTTATGGGAAACAAAATTATTGATAAATTTAATTAAGTAATTTTCTCAAATTTTTAATTAGAGATTACTCAGAGTGGGAAGGAACCGGGCCTGATACCATATGTAACAACCCCGAAATTAAAACATGCAACTAATTAGATTAATCATGCGATTTATAATCAATGCGCAATTTATCAACTATTTGACATCGAATTTTGGAAATATGAGCAGAAACAACTTACTTGTGGCGATGATATTCTTTACTTGTGATTTTGGAGTTGAATGCTATTTGAATCCTACTAACCGCAACGAAGTTTTGGGGACGATTCTCCACCCAACTGTAGGCTCAATTGCACAAAATCTTGCTACAACTGGCCACCCCGAGCCCTCAATCAATGTACTACTGCAAGGGAATCCTTTATCTCACAACACTTTTCTCTCAAGAGAATGGATGATGGAATCATATAATGATCTCTCATCTTCCTCACCATATATTAAATACAGCAAACATTGGAAGGGGAACCGCATGCACACACTCCATGTGTCAACATGCGACTTTTATTTCTTTATTTTAAGTTTAACTTAATTTAGTAATTCTCTTAATATAATTCTTTCTTATTTTATTCTTATTTTATTTTTTGATAATTTTCTTATTTTTACTATTTTTATAGTTCTCTTAATTTAACTCTTTCTTATTTTATTGTACTTTTTGTTAGCTTTACTTATTTTTACTATTTTTATAGTTTTATTTTATTTATATTTATTTAGAACTCTAGTATTGTTATTTACTATTTTATTTATTTATTATTATTATATTTTCTTTATCATTTATTATTTATTTACTATTATTATCTTTTCTTTATTGTTTATCTTTTATTTCCTTATATTTTAATATTATATTGTAGGATTATTTATTATTTTTATTATTATTAAGGAACATTACAGTGAGTATGAAAAATATGATGGTGGTGATGTTTTCTTAAGAGATGTCTCGACAACAATAATTATAGGATGAGGAAAATTCAATTTGAAGCTCATAGGTGGAAGGATTAGAGCGTTCCTTGGTGTTCTACACATTCCAGAATTAGCTAGAAATTTGACTTTTGTAAGCAAGATGAGCAATATATGTGTAAGAATAGTTTTTGAAAAGGTTACATATAGGATGGATGGAGGAGCAATGGTATTGCTCAGGGGAGTTCATATTGGAACTCTATATAAGATTCTAGGAATTATTCTTAGTTATGGGTGCAACAATTCTATTTTTATTGAGATTGGAGCAAAAGGAGGAAAAAACCTTGTAGTCTCTAGAGGAAAGACTATTTTGTGGCATCAAAGACTATGACATATTGGATAGAAGGACCTTCAAGTATTACATGGTAATGATGCATAGAAGGTATGTCTAATTTCTCTCTAAGTTTTGATTTTTGTGAACATTGTTTATATGGGAAGAAAAATCAGGTGAGATTCTCTTATGGTGCTAAGAGGCAAAAGGGAATACTATAACTAGTGCCAAATGATGTGTTTGGACCTATGTTGGTTCCATCATTGGGTAAATATATGTATTATGTTTAATTTACACATGAATTCTTAGGGAATACATGGATGTATTTTCTAGGGAAGAAATATGAATTATTTAATAGATTTAAAGAATTTAAGGCTTTGGTGGATAATAAGAGAGAGAAGAAAATGAATGTGTTGAGGATGGATAAGAGTGGAGAGTTCTATGAGAAGGAATTTGAATATTTGTTTAAGAAGTGTGGTAGAGCATGGAAGAATAATACCCCATACACAAATCAATAGAATGGAGTTGCAAAAAGTATGAATATGAGGTTGATGGTAAAATAAAGGAGCATGCTTAATCATGTTGTGTTAAGACAAGAATTCTGGGTAGAGTTAGTGAATATTGCATGTTATTTGGTAAACAGATCACCCTCATTAGAATTGGATGATGAGAATCCGCATGAGGTATGGATTAGTACGAAACCATCTCTCGCACATCTCAAGGTGTTTGGTTGTGATGCATATGTACATGTTCCCAAGGAAAAAACAAAACTACGTAGGATAACGAATATAAATGGTGCATATTTATTGGTTATAAAGATGGTTTAAAAGGTTACAAGATTTGGAACCCAGAAATAATGAAGGTTGTGTACAATTGAGATGTGGCATTTAGAGAAGTGAAAGATGTTATCAAATGGGAAGTCCTACCAAGGGAGAGAGAAATAGAGAATATAGAGTTTAAACTAAGGGATGATGAATAAAACTTTGCAAAAGAACAAGAAATAAAATAATAAGATCCACATACTCCAGCTTTGAGAAGATCAGTTTGGAAAAGAAAGTAACTATAAAGATATAATCCATGCGATTTCCATTCAATTTTTTTTGTTTATTATTGATAATGATCTTAGAACTGTTAAGGAGGAAGTGGATTCAAAGGATGGAAAAATCTAGAAAAAAGCCACAGTTGAAGAAATGGTAGCCTTGGACAAAAACTAGGTTTGGGATCTAGTGGAGTTTTCAGCTGGAAGAAAACAATTGGAAACAAATGGGTGTTTAAGAAGAAGTTGAATGTGGAAGGAAAAGTGGAGAAATACAAAGCTTGGTTAGTAGAAAAATGTTACTCCCAAGTGCGGGGAATTGAATTTGGTAATATTTTTTCCCTATTGCAAAGTTTTTTTCTATGTGGTTCACGACCTAGAGATTGGTGACCACTATGTCCAAAAAATATTTTTACCAGGAAGATCCACCAAAAGGGATCACTTCTAGTCGGCTCAACCACATAGACTAACCCCAAGTGTTTCGAGAGAATTGAACCTGTGACCTCTCAATAGAAAAGGTGCTTTAATGACGGGGATTTGATTAATTGAGCTGACCCTGGGGATTTTCCTATTCCAAAGTTAGCTTCTATTATATTTCTTTCATTTGTTGTCATTGTTTTTTATTTTGAGGTAGAATAGATTGATGTGAAGATAAAATCCCTACATGGAGATCTGGAAGCATATATCTACATGAAGCAACTAGAAGGCTTTGTAGTAAATTTTAAGAAAAGGTTGGTATGCAAGCAGAAAAATTCCTTGTATGCATTGAATAAATCACCAAGGATGTGGTATCAAAAATCTGATACATATATACAAGGACTTGGATTCATAAGGAGCAAAGCAGATCATTATGTGTATTTTAAATTAGTTGGTGATTGTATTATTTATTTGGTCTTGTATGTAGATGATATGTTGTTGATTAAAAATGACAAAGAATTTATCTAGGATGCAAAAGCTTAATTTTCCTCTAAATATGACATGAAACTTGGCACTGCAAATTTCATTTTAGGCATGGAAATTAAAAGAGATCAAGCAAAGAAGAAACTATATTTAAATTAGAAGAAGTATTTCAAGACAATATTGCTTACGTTTAATATGCAAGAAAGTAAACATATGAAGGTCCCTATTCTTGTAGGTCTAAATTTATCTACAAATTAGTGTCTCAAGACATAGGAAGAGGAAAAGGAAATGTCTCATATTCCATATGGGAGTATGGTTGGAAGTTTGATGTATGAAATGGTTTGTACAATACCAAACATTACACATGTAGTGGCAATGTGGAGTACGTATATGCAAGAAAAAGGGAAGGAGCATTGGATAGTAGTAAAGAGGGCTTTCATGTGTCTACGCAAGGCTTTTATGGATTTTACTACCAAGGAATACCATGAATAAACAAAGTGTTGAACATACATGGCATTATTGATGAAAAATGGGTTGGAGATCTAGATCATAAAAGATCTGCAAGCGGTATGTGTTTAACCTATTTGGAGGAGCAATAAATTGAATTAGCAAGAGACAGTCTGCAGTGGCACTTTCAACAAAAAAAGTTGAATACATTGCATTCACTCATACAAGAAAGGAAGTAATTTGGTTACAAATATTATGTTCAAGTATGAGGTTAGTACAACAAGCTATAAGGATATATTGTGACAAACAAAGTGTAATTTTCATGGCAAAGAACCATGCTTATCATTCGAAGACAAAGCATATTCATGTTCAATATCACTTTGTGAGGGCCATGATTGAAGACAAGAAGGTGTTGTTGATAAAGATGGACACATTGAAGAATGTTGCAAATGCATTAACAAAATCTATGAGCACTAAGAAGTTCTCTTTGTGTAGAGAAACAATGGTCACAACTACATTAGTTTGTAGACTGTGAAATTTGGTAGCTATCTATATGCAAAGAAAACAACAAGTGGGAGAATGTTGGGTATGTGTTATATTATTTGCATAATTTGTATGTACCCTCCACATATATGGGTCAAAGGGCAAGCAAGGGTTCAGGGCAGTTGGGGGTTGGGGGGGCTGACTGGTGGTTTCCATCAATCCTTGTTCGGTGGGTAAGTAGGGAGGCAAAAACCTCCCTGCATAATATTTGGGGTAGCGTCCTAGAAAAAACATGGTTGATAAGTTTGTGTCCATTTCTTTGGTAGTTTTCACTTTTCGTGGTTTTTTTACACATGGTGGTTTTGCACATGGGTTTGTAGATTTGGTCAAAGGAAATACGATTGTATTATAATTCCAAGGTTAATGGATTGGGGATTTATGAATTCTATGTAAGTTTTAACCCCATAGAGAAATTATCCTACATATGAATTATAAAAACAGAAAATAAACAATGGTGAGAGCATAAAACTTTAAACAAATATACACAGAGATTTTCCCCTGGATCCCAAAATCGGGACTACCATATTTATTTTTCATTATATTCATTTCAATGTTACAATACATATATATACATGCTGAAGCATCCATAAATCCCAATCAATTAACCCTAGATTAGAACATAATCGTAGTTCCCTTAACTGAATTTACAAAACTACCATGGACAGAAAACCATCATGGCCAAAACCATGTGCAAAAATCATGCACAAAACCATAGGTAGGTTCGCCCACCTAATATAGGATCCGAAAAAAAAATTCCTCGGGGCGTTGCCCCAGACCCCGTAGAGGGGGGATGTCGCCCCACCCCGCGCATGGGGCTAGTCGTACAAAGAATATAATACACACCCAACATTCTCCCACTTGTTGTTTTCTTTCCACAAGAGAGCTTGGTCATTGGTCCAGCCCTGCAACACCCACTGTTTCTTTACACCAAGAGAACTTCTCAGTGCTCACAGAATTTGTCAATGCATCTACAATATTCTTCAAAGTGTCCACCGTTTCTAGCAACACCATTTTGTGCTCAACCATATCCCTTACAAAGTGATATTGAACATTAATGTGCTTTGCCTTTGAATGATAAGCAGGGTTCTTTGCCAAGAAAATTGCACTTTGGCTGTCATAGTCTGTCCTAATAGCTAGTTGTACTAACCCCATATTGAACACAATCTCTGCAACCAAACTGCTTCCTTTCTTGCATGAGTGGTTGCCATGTATTCTTCCTATGTAATTGAAAGTGCCACTACAGACTGTCTCTTGCCCATCCAACTGTCTGCACCTCCAAATAGGTTAAACACATGCCCACTTGTAGATCTTCTCTCATCCATATCTCGATCCCATTCTTCATCAACAAATCCATGAATGTCCAAAACATTGTCCAATACTAGTCTTCCTTGGTAGCACAGACCATAATCACTAGTTCCACGCAAACACCTAAAAACCCACTTCACTATTGTCCAATGCTCCTCCCCTGGTTTTGAAATAAACCTGCTCAATACTCCCATTGCATGTGTAATGTCTGGTCTAGTACAAACCATTTCATACATCAAGCTAACGATTGCGCTTGTGTATGTAACACGGGACATGTCCTCTTCCTCTTCTTGTGTCTTGGAACACTATTCAACAAATAACTTTACACCGACAGGAATAGGAACCTTCACCGGTTTACTATCCTGCATATTAAACCTCTATAATATTGTCTTGACATACTTCCTCTGGTTTAACCAGAGCTTCCTCTTCGCTCGATCTCATTTTATTTCCATGCCCAAAATATATTTTGTAGCACCAATATATTTCATGTCGAATTTGGAGGACAATTGGGTCTTCAATTAGATAATTTTTTTCTTATTTCTAATCACCAACATATCATCTACATACAAGGCCAAACAAATAACACAGTCACCAATTAATTTAAAATACACACAATGATCTACTTTGCTTCTAGTGAAACCAAGTCCCCATATATATGTATCAAATTTCTGATACCACATTCTTGGTGATTGTTTTAACCCATACAAAGACTTTTTTAACCTACATACCACTTCTTTGTTATCCTTTACTGCAAAGCCTTCAAGTTGCTTCATGTAGATCCCTTCTTCCAAGTCCCCATGAAGAAATGTTGTATTCACATCCATCTGTTCTACCTCAAAATCAAAAGCAACAACAACAGATAAAAGTAATCTAATAGAAGCTACCTTCGCAACAGGAGGAAAAATATCACCAAAATAAATTCCGGACACTTGGGAATAACCTTTTGCTACCAAACAAGATTTGTATTTCTCCACCTTTCCTTATGCATTCATCTTCTACTTAAACACCCATTTGTTTCCAATGGGTTTCCTTCCATTCTGCAACTCCACCAGATCCCAAGCCTGATTTTTGTGCAAAGATGCCATTTCATCAACCATTGCCCCTTTCCAGAGTTTTCCAACCTCTGAATCTATTGCTTCCCTGATAGTTCTAGGATCATCATCAATAATAGATAAAGAAAAGGTTAAATAGAAAGCAGTTGGACTATACCTTTCTAGTTGCCTTCTTTCTCGAACTGGTCTTCTTGCAACTGGAGTTTGTGGCTCTTCATCTTTTGATTCCTCTTCTGATGTAAAGTCTGATTCCTCCTCCTTTAGCTCAAACTTTATATTCTCCGGTTTCTTTGGTAGGAATTCATGTTTAATAACATCTTTCACCTCTCTAAATACCACATCATGACTGTACACATCCTTCCTTGTTTCTGGGTTCCAAATCTTATAACCTTTTAAACCATCCTTATACCCAATAAAGAGGCACCTTTCAGATTTAATATCCAACTTGGTTATTTTCTCCTTTAGAACATGTACATATGCATCACATCCAAATACCCTTAGATGTGAAAGAAAGGGTTTCTTACCATTCCATACCTCTTGGAGAGCCTTATCCTCCAATACTAATGAAGGTGATATGTTGACCAAGTAACATGCAGTCTCCACTGCCTCTGCCTAGAATTCCTCTCCTAACCCGACACCACTGAGAATGCTTCTTGCCTTTTCCATCAACATCATATTCATTCTTTCAGAAACTCCATTTTTCTGAGGTGTGTATGGAGTAGTCTTCTCTCGTGCTATACCACACTTCTTATAGAACTCTTCAAATTCCTTCTTGCAAAACTCTCCACCGTTATATGTCCTCAACACCTTTATATTCTTTTCTATCCAGTTTTCCAATAGAGCCTTAAATTCTTTAAACCTGTCAAAGACTTTAGATTTCTTCCTGAAGAAATATATCCATGTATTCCTTGAGAAGTCATCTATAAATGATACCCAGTGATGGAACCAACACAGGTCCAAACACATCACTATGCACAAGCTCTAATATATGTTTCGCCCTCTTAGCACCAAAGGGGAAACTCACCCGATTATGCTTCCCATATACACAATTTTCATAGAAATCAAAATTCAGGGAGAAATTAGACATAACTTCTACCATACCATTACCATGAAGTATTTGAAGGCCCCTCTCTCCAATATGTCCAAGCCTTTGATGCCATAGCATGGTCTTTTCTCTAGAGACCACTAGATTTTCTGCTCCACTTTCAAGAACCAGATAACTATCACACCCATCAATAACAGTGTTATCCTAAAGCTTGTACAAGGTTCCAATCCAAACTCTCTGCATCAATACCAATGCTCCCTGAACCATCTTGCAAGTATCTTTCTCGAACACTATTGTTACACCTACATTATCCAGCCTGCTTATAGAAATCAGATTTCTAGCCAATGCAGGAATATTCAGAACACCTGGAAGTGTTCTAATCCTTCCACCTTGAAAATTCAACTTGAATTTTCCGCGACCGACGATTCTAGCCTTCCTGTCATCCCCTAAGAAGACATCACTACCATCATATTTATCATACAAGCAGAACCACTCCTTGTGGGGAGTGAAGTGAAAGGATGCACCTAAGTCTATCAACCATGCCTCATGATCTACATGTGTACTTGAAGAAGAAGTCAAGTACACATCCCCACCTTCATCTGAGGTGGTTTTCACCTCTGTAAAAGGAGCATCATTAGATCCCTTTCCTTTCTCAGGAGCTTTAGATCTACAGTCCTTTTTGAAGTGTCCTTCCTTTCTACATTTCTAGCACACTTTTACAGGTTTTCCTGGAGATTTAGATCTCCCTCTAGATTTAGATCTCCCACTCAAGGATTTATTTTTGTTTCAGTTCTGGGGTCGTCCTCATATAAGCAAGGCATCACCATTCTGGCCCTCCATATTTTTCTGTCTCATCTCCTCTGACTACAAGGATGAGACTATTTCATCAAACTGCAAGGCAATCACATTGCTACCTATTGTAACAACGAGACTATCCCACGAATCTAGTTGAGAACACAACAAATTGATGCACTTATATTCATCTGAAATTTTTATATCAATAGGTAACAACTGGCTTGCCATAGTATTAAAGGCATTTAGATGCTCTGTCATCGAGTCTCCATCCTTCATCCTCCGGTTATACAGCATTTTTCGTAGGAACAGTTTATTCACCAAAGACTTAGATTGGTACAGAGTCCCTAACTTGTCCCACAAATCCTTCATTGAAGCTTCCCCTGATACATTCAACAATACTGAATCTAAAATACACAACCATATTGTGCTCTTTGCTTTCCAATCTAACTTCTTACAGTATTCATCAGACATTATCGTTGGTTTAGTACCTAGATCTACCGCAATCCACTGATCTTTATCCACCAGCAGATACTCCATCTTGAGTTTCCACAACTCAAAACTCTAACCATTAAATTTCTCGATCTCTATCTTTCCACTACTTGCCATCTTCTTTCACCACAAGAATCGATCTCGCAGATCTCCCACTAAACAAGGTATACCACAAGCTCGACCAAAACCCCTCAGTAGAAAAGGCATCCCCTTGAAGCCAAAACAACTATGATACAAAATGTAGGTTTTAACCCCGTGTGAATATGAATTCTAAAAACAAAATATAAGCAATGGCAAGAGCATAAAACATAAAACAGATATACACAAATATTTTCCCCTAGATCCCAAAACCAGGACTACTAGATTGATTTTTCATTGTATTCCTTTCAATGTTACAATACATATATATACATGTCGAAGCATCCATAAACCCCAATCTACCCCTTGACCAGATCTACAAAAATACCATGGACAGAAAACCATCATGCCCAAAACCATGTGTGAAAACCATGCACAAGATTTTTATATTTAAATTTTTACAGAACCCGATTTTGATTTTATATTTAAATTTTTATTTTCAGTCATATGTGTGTGAGAATATGTTTTATTGGATTTTGAATCCAATTCTAATTTTGTATTTAAAAATAAAATTTCATCCATAAGAACAAATGGATGATATTTGAATCGAGGATATTATGTTTTATATCATATGTTCAAATTTTACAAATATGATATTTAAACTCATATTGGGATTTGCACTGTTCATGAGTTTAAATTCAAATTCCGTTCTAGTTAACTTTTTATGTTCAAAAGTATATGCTTATGATTGCTTTTCAGTACTGGTAGTTTTATTTTAAGATTTAGTTCAACCTTGATGAGTTGAATAATGGTTGTGGGGCATAGAATGAAATTTAATTTTTTCACTAAACAATAGAAGATTGAATAATATATTTGATATCTTATTGCATTGTAGTCTAAAATTATATTCAGAGTATTATGAATTTACTAGTAATGAAGCTTAGTTATGATAAGTAATGGAAAATTTGTGAGTTTTTAGTGAATTCATGATATATAATTAAATAAATAAATAAAATAATTTTCATTTTTATTCTAATTCTAAATTAGGAGCATAAAAAAGTGGTATTGTGACTAATCATTGAGTTGGAAAAGACAAATGTTTAGTAATTTGTATCCTCAATTAGTCACAAAAGGGATTGAATAATGGTTACATTGATAAACTCCATTAAAATGAATACAAACTATTGTAATCTAGTGAATTGTATGCATTGGTTTCTAGCAAATACTTGTACCAAGAAGATCCTAAGTAAATATATATACGCAAAACATATATGAGAGAGTAGGAAGAGAACAAAAGTAGTCGTAGATCAACAAAATAATCTCTTCTATTAATCCAAAATAAGTATCAAGTATATTCTCATGAGATAGATTCATATTTATATTAGCCTCTGGATAGTTATAACTAGTGAACTATTAAACTAATTAGGTCATCTCAATAAGGATGTCCACCCGACTAGGAGGTTGGCTAAACTAGAGGGTGGACCTTACTTACATATCGACTTGAAATCCTAGTTAGGCAACATGACTTATGGGATTACTCAACTAAGTCAGGTATCCCCTCCAACGTTTCCCACAGCCTTAGTTCCTTCTTCATCTTGAAAAAGGGGAGATTTAGAATGTTTACATATACAAAATTAAGAACTACAAGATAGGAAGAGAGATGTTGATGCTAAAGGAGGTGTAGTTGTGGGTGAATCTAGTCCCTTTTCTGTTGGAGTTGTTATTGGTGTCAAACTAGCCAATTAATCAAAAAAAAAATTCTAAGTGTATAGAGGCACATATTTACTCATTTGCTTGATGCCTCTTTTTCATTTTGCAGTAGGTGACCGATTTGATCCTTCAACTTCAACCTCTGTCATGTCCAACTATCTAGGGTGAGCCTATGGTGCATACTTAGAAGAACTTGGATGAAAAAAATGAGACTTTTGATGATTAGGTGAAAGCTCTTGAACTGCAATAGCAACATGTTGTCATTGCTACAACACCCTCCAAAAATTCATTACAATTAACTTTTGGAGCCTACTTCATTGTCATATTGAGTGTCGCCTTGGTAGTCAAGTGTTGTATTGTGTTGATTCATATGTTTCGAGTGTTCTTGAGTGTTCTTAAGTGTTGTTGCATTGATTTGAGTATCCTTATATGCATTTCATGGTCACAACACCTTTCTTGTTGTAAAAAAACACTTTTGGGTCGCAGTAGCACACACTTCGCCATTTGTACTTAGGGAATGCGCATAAAGTGGCATTTTGATGTATAATCATTGTTGGTTGCATTTGTCTAAGTTTTATCAATGAGTCAGTATGTGTCGCACTTGGTTTTATGTCCATAAATCATCCTGTCCATTCCTTGACCAATCATTTAAAATTAGGCAAATTTCGGTTGAAAATTGATCCCATTAAGGCCAAGAGCACATGAGCACACTCCAAAGCCTTGATGGGAGACCCTTTCTTGTTTAGAAGTGTGCCACGTGCCCTCCCTAAGAGCTGGGTGCACTTCTAAAGCACGAATCCCCTTTTTGTTCAAAATTGCTCCCTCCAAGAATGACTAAGTCTTCCTAGAGCGCAATCCTTCAACTCAAATAAGTGCGCCCTCCTTGAGCACACTGTCGCATCTTGAAGACCCAAATCTGAACCCTTCAGCCTTCCCCTATGCACCATGCGGCCTCCTGGACTGATTGAGGACACTATCGCACCCTAAAGGGACAAAGCCTCAGCCTTCAGCCTTCAAGAGTGCGCCCTGCGCCCTCCTTGAGCCCTCTTGAGTGCATGAATGCACCCCGAAGACATTAAACTTTAGCCTTAAGCTTTCAGCTATGTCCCCTATTCCCTCCCTCCCTCACTTGATTACATATTTCACTCAAGAAGCCCGTGTAGAATTTTGTAGAATTTTTCCTAGAAATCAGCTAGCTTTGATATCATGTAGAACTTTTTCTACAAATCAGCTAGCTCCGATACCATGTAGAAATTTCCCACCTATAAGATCAACCTGGTAATGCAATGTACTAAAGCAAAACACTTGATCTATTTCTACAAACAATTTAGCGGAAGCTTAATCAACCATGAGCAACATCAATAAGAACACATATAACTAATAAGAAGGAATCAATCACACATAACACAGAAGAAGTTACCCGGGGAAAGCACCTGCCTAAAATCCCATCTCCGTATTATCATACAAGTGGAAATATAGTCTGGATTACACAATGCCTTAGCTTGGAAGCTATCCAGCTCTCAGTACAATCCCTCTGTTGCTCATAGACAGTCAAAGGCTTCTCACAAACCTTCTCCTCTGCCCTCCAAGCCTCCTATTTTCTTATGCAGTTTCCTTGGGGTCCAGTGCTACCACCTGTGTGAATTGGCCTCTTCTCACACTCACTAACCTCTGATCTAACTGCACAAACTTGAAGGAGATAAATCCTCGTCATGGATGAGCTTCCTTTATAGGAAAAATACTCATCCAACTGATAGTACATTGTCCCTTCTCTGATCTCAATTGGGTCTCTGACAGAACTGACATGCATCAGTTATCCATGATTGAATACACAGCTATCTAAAAATAACAGTTGTCACATGCATGCAAGCATCAACAAACTGTATCTCATTAATTTAAGAACTTGTTAAATTAATCTAACAAAACTTGACTAAGTTAAACTAAGTCAACTGATCCTCTCAATATAGAACTCATCCTTAATTCCTCAATCAGTGGAGCAAAATAAGGACACATTCCCCAATCAGGGAGAAAGTATTGCATGTCTCACAAAACTTCAAGTTTGATTTTCCCTTAACTAATTAACTCATGGAGAATTAATTAATTAATATTCAAACTACTGGTAAGACCAAATTCGAATTTTACTTCCTATTTTAGACCAGGTACTGTCTAAAAATAGGAATCCAACTTGAACTACTAAAAATAGAACTTCTATTTTTAGAACTTCCATTTTTCATTCCATGTTTCCCAATCCAGCACTGATGCCCAAACTGCTATTTTTAGCACTTCTATTTTTAGCAATTTCTTGTTGCCAATTTTCAACACTCCCTCTCAACAAGAAAGGCTTCCTCTTGAACCCGATCTTGTACCTCTGGAATGTTCTGCATGCAACACATCTACCAAGCGTGGTTGCTCCAGCAACTCTTAGAAAAAAAAAACTCCCAACTAACCACTTTGTTGGGCTAGAAACATACTCTGATGCTGAAGCTCTACCTGCTACTGACAAGTGCTCCCTCTCTGACCTCTGCACTACTGCAACATCTCCATGCATCTTGAACTATTCCACCCTTCTCTGTGCTACCCTGCATAGTGCAACACACTTGTGCCTCTCGCATTTCTACAGCCTGCATGCTCTGCGTTGTCCTGGGATTCCCTTCACTGTAGCTCTCTCTGCCGCTCCATCTGCATATGTCTCTACCCAATCAATCAGCTCCTGCTACTACACATCGGAGCTCCTGTAGCAAGGTTTCATCCAAGAGGTTGGGTACCTCAAGGATCGTGCCCCTTCTCCATGGGATGATCACTCTACATCACCCCACCTCCTACCTGGAGATATGGTTGCATGTGATCCCTCTGCCCACCTAGCTCGAAGTTTTCCCCCTACTGGAGGTCTCTGCATGAGTAGATCTCTCTACTCGATCTCCTCTCAGCTTCCCCTATTGTGGCTGCTCCATAACCTCCTGAAGCTGCTGCTGCACCAATCGTGGTTCCTCCACAATTGTCTGAGACTTCTTCTGGCTCTGCATGTTGAGAGTTAATTTACTCTCCCTCTCAACCACCAAGTATCTAACCTTTGCCTTGCTCCTCAAGGCTTTTCATGCATCATGTACCTCAAGTGCATACAAGTTCTTAGCTAGCACACCAATCTATTTCCACTTTCTCGCTGTCACGAAATTTTCTAGATAAAGAGCTTATTTTAAATCAGCAATATCTCCCTCATTCAAACTCTGATTCAGCCGATTTTTTTTTTGTTGGTATTTTTCTGCAAGGAATCTAAATCTGCTATTTATTTCTGAAAATTTTGTACATAAATTTTCAGATCTTCTCTGCAAACTCTCGGCCCAAAACTCAAAACTTTGAAATCTCCTCTCAATATATTGTTCTCTCCTTGATCACCTGTGCTCCGATACCATGTAGAATTGTATAGAATTTTTCTACAAATTAGCTAGCTCTGATGCCATGTAGAACTTTTCTACAAATCAACTAGCTCTGATACCATGTAGAAATTTCCCACCTGTAGATCACCTGGTAATGCAATGTACTAAAGAAAAACACTTGATCTACTTCTACAAACAATTTAGCGGAAGCTTAATAAACCATGAGCAACATCAATAAGAACACATATAACTGATAAGAAGGAATCAATCACACATAACACATAATAATTTACCCGGGGAAATCACCTACCTAAAACCCCATCTCTGTATTATCATACAAGTGGAAATATAGTATGGATTACACAAAACCTTAACTCGGAAGCTATCTAGCTCTTAGTACAATCCCTCTACTGCTCATCAACAGTCAAAGGCTTCTCACAAACCTTCTCCTCTACCCTCTAAGACTCATGTTTCATTATGCAATTTCATTGGGGTCCAGCGCTGCCACCTGTGTGAATTGGCCTCTTCACACACTCGCTAAACTCTGATCTAACTGCACAAACTTGAAGGAGGTAAATCCTCATCATGGATGAGCTTCCTTTATAGGAAAAATATTCATCCAACTGATAGTACATTGTCCCTTCTCTGATCTTAACTGGGTCTCTGACAAAACTGACATGCATAAGTTATCCATGAGTGAATACATAGTTATCTGAAAACAACAATTGTCACATGCATACAAGCATCAACAAACTGTATCTCATTAATTTTACAACTTGTTAAATTAATCTAATTGAACTTGACTAAGTTAAACTAAGTCAACTGATCCTCTCAATATAGAACTCATCCTTAATTCCTCAACCAGTGGAGTAAATCAAGGACACATTCCCCAATCAGTGGAGAAATTATTGCATGTTCTCACAAAAACTTCAAGTTTGGTTTTCCTTAACTAATTAACTCATGGAGAATTAATTAATTAATATTCAAACTGCTAGTAAGACCAAATTCGAATTTTACTTCCTATTTTAGACCACGGACTGTCTAAAAATAGGAATCCAACTTGAACTGCTAAAAATAGAACTTTTATTTTTAGCACTTCCATTTTTCATTCCCTGTTTCCCAATCCAGCACTGATGCCCAAATTGCTATTTTTAGCACTTCTATTTTTAACAATTTCTTGTTGCCAATTTTCAACAACCATAAGCTTTTCCCTTTTTCCTTCGAACTTGCGACATGCACCCTACCTTGCTTTTTAGGGTGCATGAGCACATCCTGAAGCCTCTAAGCTCCTCCTCCTTTATCCTTTAGCCTTTCAAAGTGCCCTCTTGTGCCTTATATCTCCCTTGACAGAAGCCAATAGATGTAAAGATGAAAAACTCAAAATAGAAATAAGAGATTTTTTGTTTATAATATCATCGAATAAAACAAGAACAAACTCTTTGTAATACCAAAAAAAACTAGAACAAATTGTTTGTAATACCAAAAAAAACTGAAACAAACTATCTATATTATCAGCAAAAAAATTATTTATAAAACCAAAAACTAAAAGTAGAAATAAGCAATTTACTGTTTAGAATACCACCGATTGGGAATAACAAGGACTTTCTCTGATTCTGGAACTGCTAAAACATTGAACGAGCAGGGAGGTCAGTGACATTCGTAGTACCAGCCAAAAGAAATAAAAAATAAAAATAAAAAACATCAATAACAAATTGTTTATAATATCAACGAAAAAAACCTATCCATAAACTTGTTATCATTGCATTCACTAACAAGTGTTGCTGCACTCACTAACAAGTGGAGTGGTGACTGTCTTTGCTCAAGTCTCTGTGTCTCAAAAAGACATCTGTTAATTTTGTGTACTTTTTGAGTTGGTAGTTACAGATTAGCGGAAAAAATGAAAAAACAAATTACGAGTAAGATGGTATTTTCCATATTTACGGAAGGCATTATGTATGATTTTCAAATTTCAAATAAGCGGGAATTTCAAATTTCAAATGAGCGGGACCAATGTTGAGAGAATGATGCAAGGCGAGATGGTCATTCGGGCTAGCTTCGAAATTGAGATGGTTACTCCTAAGGGGGTTGTCCCTCCTCTGCCTGATGAAGTTGCAGTCTTCGAGGCCCTAATTGATTCACTCTTCAAAAAATCTACGTCTCCTGTGCCTGATGAAGTTGCAGTCTTCCAGGCCCTAATTGATTCACTCTTAAAAAAACCTACGTATGAGGAATCACAAGTGAAATTTGTGAAGAAGGAGGAGACAATTCCATTGGTGACTTTCCCTACGGGTTTGAGGAACCACAAGCGAAATTTGTGAAGGTGGAGACTATTTCATTGGTGACCTTGGTGACCTTTCATACGGGTTTCGAAGAATTTCCTTGGAATTTTTTAGAGCGAGCTTTAGTGGGGAAGTTCACAAGAATGTGGTCGTCCCCGAGATCTATCGACTTATGGATGGAGAAAACTTGGAATCCATTGCTGAAAGCAATATTGGAATGTATTCATATGCGGGAATGTGTTATTTACCTTTTTTTTAATTTAAGGAAGATAAAGATATAATTTTTCTAAATGGACCATATTTTTTGGGGCATATGTGTCTAAACAAATGGTCACTAGATTTTGATTGAGATGAAGACACACCAAATGCAGTGCCTATTTTGGTCAAGCTTCCTTGGCTTCCGCTTTCATGTTAAAGCAATGATTATCTGCATGCAATAGTAAATGGGTTGGGGAAATATCTAGATAGGGATGAACCCAAAGGATTTCAGTTTGCATGTGAAAAGTTTTGCTTTGAAGTACATCCGAAGAAATGGTTTCCCTCATAAATAAATCTCACACGGGGAGAACGGATTCATTGTCAGACTCTTGACTACGAGAAATTACCCTTCAAATGCAGATACTTCCATGAATATGGCCACTTTACAAGAGATTATAAGAAGCCACAAATAGGTAAAGGGGTGTATTCAACAATGGTACAAGAAAAACAATAGAAAACACAAAAAAAAAGGTGAGAATAAAGGAAAATTGGCATCATCCAAACCCCAATCCTCAAAGGGAAGAAATGTGGTCTTGACCTCAGAAAACCCTTTTGAGGTCTTGCAATCTCAAGAAGAAAATGGCAAGGAGGAAAGTAATCAAATTAAAAGAAAGGGGCTATGAAAGAAAAAGTCAAGAACCCTAATGTAGAATGAGGGTAAATAAAAATAACGAAGTAGAAATAGAAACCATGTAATTGCAGGAAGAAATCATATCAGAAGCAATGTAGAAAAATAAGTGAAAAGAATTTTCAAAGGAGGAAAAAATAATTCGAGAAGAAAAGGAGGAAATCCATGAAAAGGGCACTACAAAAGAAATGATTTCAATGGCAAAGGAGCAACCCCTATCCAAGGCTTAGATCAAAAAAAAAAAACATATATATAGATATATATATATATATATATATATATATATATATATAGTATATATATTATATATATATATATATATATATAATATATATATATATAGAAATAAGTTGACAACTCCTTAAGGAATAAGGGGCAGAAATTGGGAATCACCTCTACAATACTGAAGGAACCAGAGGCAAGCAGGGCAAAAGTATTGACTATACAAGAAAAGAAAAAAAATGAATTGGGGAGACGAAAAAAGCAACCAAGAAATGGGCAGTTCCAAAAGAGGAGAGGGGAGGTACTCTAAAATGGAAGTCAAAGATGCAAAAGAAGGATTTAAAAAAAATTGGAATTCATTATCAAATCGATGATATCTTCCAATTAGTGCATTGTAAACCCCTTTGGGAATTAAATCAAAGAATAGCGAAAATGGAATGTAAGTGTATCTAGATCTTAGGAGTATTCTCGAAAGTTTTTAGCTGGAACAAGACCGAAGTTTATGCATCATGAGATAATTGCTTGAGAGATTAGATTGAGCCTCCATGCTCAATCTCAATCTAGCAAGGAATATTGGTAACTTTAAAAAGTGTAATGGTTTTGGGCTAGATCCCATTTTTATTAATAAAATTCTCATACCCTTACTTTGAAAAAATATATATATTAATACAAATTCTAACAATATAGTAATCATTTTACTTATTTATAAAATAAACAATATTATATTTTATTAATATAAAAATTTTTAAATAAAAGTTCTAAAAATAATAAAATGACTCTTTTTCAATTAATTTTGAAACATCTTGGAGATTGAATATGATGAAAATAAATAGTGTAGTTTGATTTTTTTTTACATTTTTTTCGTTCAATTTTAACCACAATTTGATAGAGATGTTTAAAAACTTCGAGTTTAAGTTGTTTAATCTGCACAATTCTAGTGCTCTAAGAGAATTTCAAAGCACTAAATCCATTTTTGCATTCAAAAACATATATTAAATTACAAAAAATTACATTCTTACTTGAATTGTATCACCCATATTGTTCACCATTAAAATATAACTACTTATACATTTAGAAATTAGCTATATTTTGATATATAAACATACATAGGTATAAGATAAATAAACATTCATTTAAACATTAGCTATATTTTCATGCATAAATATACATATATGTAATGCAAAGAAATATTTTTTCATATTTTACAAGGTCTTTTTTCAATCATATTTGTCTTTGTTGTGCAGAGAGGCACTCTCCAGCCCAGTACGAAGAGATGTTATCGTGTTGAGACATGCTCTCTAGCCCAGTATGGAAGAGTCGGTGTTATGTTATGTAAACATTTTGACTCAGTCAAATTAGATAATAAAATAATAATAAATAAATAAATAAATAAAATAAAATAAATTGAGAAACTTCGCTAGACCAAGGATCTAAATTTTGGAAATTATGCAAAGAAGTAGCACCTGTCATCCTAGATAAACTAGTTTGGAAATATGGGAATAGAGTGTGTATCGATCTCTGGAAGGACAGTATTCCTACAATAAATCTTACAATCGAAAATGAAGGGGTAAAGGAATTGGCAAATTGGATGGAATCCAAGGAGCTCATTAAGGTTGTTGACATCTCGCAGTGCGATCATGATGGACAATGGATTGGTTGGAAGTATCTGAACATTCCTCTAAATCCCATTCCACATTGTTTAACCTTGCATAAAGCCTTAAAGGGATTTTCTCCCATTGCCACCTCTCGGTTGGATAGTCGTGTGTGGAAGGGCAGTAAGAACAACACCTATATAGTAAACATGGGGTATGAAACCTTGATCCAAAATTCACAACATCCTACTCCTGATCGGATTTGGGAAAGAATATGGAACAAAGATAGAATTCTTAAAATCAATCTCTTTTGTTGGGAAATGGTTCATGTGAAAATATTGACAATAGAGAATCTCAAAAAAAGAAACATATAGGGTCCTTCTCGATGTGTTTTGCATGAGAAGTCAAAAGAAGATATCTCACATTTCTTCAAGCAATGTCCTTTTTTAATGGAGGTCTGGAAAGTAGCATTGGCAAAGGCTGTAGAAATCACAAGTATCCTTGGGGACTGGAAATAAATGTTTGTTCAATGGAATAAAAAACTCCCCTAGCAATGGAAAACAAAATAAGTAGTTATGAGAAGTTGGATGGCTCTTCCGAAGTATGTTTGTTGGGTGATTTGGATAGCTCGTAATCAAGCTATATTTTACAATTTTCACCCCAATCTAGTTATACCGGTTGTAAAAGCACAACATATCCTCTTTGAAATCATTACAACTTGGGATATGATTCAA
>APFE031620358.1:371817-391460 GCA_000404065.3 Pinus taeda
AAAATCCAGAGAGCTATTACTCATACCTTCTACCATACCTTTACCATGAAGTATTTGAAGGCCCTTCTCTCCAATATGTCCAAGCCTTTGATGCCACATCATGGTCTTCTCTCCAGAGACCACTATATTTTCAGCTCCACTTTCAAGAACCACAGAACTATTGCACCCATCCACAACAGTGCTACCTTGTAGCTTGTACAAAGCTCCAATCTGAACTCCCCCATCAATACCAGTGCTCCCTGAACCATCTTGCAGGTATCTTTCTCGAACACTATCTTTACACTTGCATCATCCAGCTTGCTTACAAAAATCAGATTTCTAGCCAATGCAGGAATATGTAGAACACCCGGAAGTGTTCTAACCCTTCCACCTTGCAACTTCAACTTTACTTTTCCACGACCAACGATTCTATCCTTCCTATCATCCCCCAAGAATACATCACCACCATCGTATTTCTGATACTCGCAGAACCACTCTCTATGGGGAGTGAAGTGGAAGGATGCACCTAAGTCAATCAACCATGCCTCATGATCTACATGTGTACTTGAAGAAGCCAAGTACACATCCCCACCTTCATCTGAGGAGGTTTTCACCTCTACAGAAGGAGCATAATCAAATCCCTTTCCTTTATCGGGAGCTTTAGATTTACTGTCCCTTTTGAAGTGCCCTTCCTTTCCACATTTCCAGCACACCACCTTTACAAGTTTTCCAGGAGATTTAAATCTCCCTCTAGATTTAGATCTCCCACTAGATGACTTATTTTTGTTTTTGTTCTAGGACCATCCTCGTACAAACAAGGCATCACCATTCTGGCTCTCCATATTTTTCCATCTCATCTTCTCCGTCAACAAGGCTAAAACTATTTCATCAAACTGCAAGGCAGTTGCATTGCTACCTATTGCAATAACCAGACTATCCCACGAATATAGTAGAGAACACAACAAATTGATGCACTTATCTTCATCTAAAATTTTAATATCAATAGATGCTAACTGACTTACCATAGTATTAAATGCGTTCAGATGCTCTGTCACCAAATCTCCATCTTTCATCTTCGGGTTATACAGCTTTTTCAGCAAGAATAGTTTATTCACCAAAGACATAGATTGGTACAAAGTCCCTAACTTGTCCCATAAAGCCTTCGCCATAGCTTCCCCTGATACATTCAGCAATACCAAATCTGAGACACACAATCGTATTGTGCTTTTTGCCTTCCGATTCAACTTCTTCCATTATTCGTCACACAATCTCGTTGGTTTAGTACCCAGATCTACCGCGATCCGCTGATCTTTATCCACCAACAGATCCTCCATCTTGATTTTCCACAACTCAAAACTCTGACCATTAGATTTCTCGATCTCTATCTTTTCACTGCTCCCCATCTTCTTTTACCACCATAATCGATCTCCCACTAAACAAGGTCTACCACAAGCCCGAGTGAAACCCCTCAACAACAAAGGCGTCCCCTTGAAGCCAAAACAGCTCTGATACCAAATGTAGGTTTTAACCCCGTACATAAATTACCTGCATACGAATTCTAAAACACGGAAAATCTACAATGCAATAGCATAACACATAAAACACATATACACAGATATTTTCCCCTGGATCCCAAAACCGGGACTACCAGCTTGATTTTTCATTTTGTTCCTTTCAATGTTATAATACATATTTATACATGCCAAAGCATCCAATGCCATGGACCGAAAACCATCGCATCCAATACCATGGACTGAAAACCATCACGTCCAATACCATGGACAGAAAACCATCGCATCCAAAACATGTGCGAAAATCATGCACAAAACCATAGGTGGGTTCACCCAACCTCACATAGGGTCCAAAACCAAAATTTTTCAGGGCGCTGCCCTGGACCCCATAAAGTGGGGTTACGAGTATGCATCAAACCCCCTTGTGACCCCCCCCCCCGCTACAAATCGGCGCAACGAAGGGGGCTTCGCCCCCCCTCTAACCCCCCGGTTAACTACGTGGGCTATTCGTGGAAAGAATATAACACAACCCAACATTGGGATCTCAAGGAACTAGGTCTAGTGTTTATTTCGATTTGTAGAAGAGACAAACTATGGAGTGAATTTCTCATTGGAGCATTAATCCGATGAGGGGCATGAGAACTCCTCCTATCACTTCGATCAGTTGACAGTTTCTATAGACTCCATAACTAATTTGATGTCCAAGCATGGAAAAATGTTATTGACTGAGTCGCATGCTCATTTTACTCTGCTTTCTCATAAGCTCAACTTGCTATAATCCAAGTTGGACAGGTTGCAGGTAGCAATGGACAGTGAATTTCAAGATGGGTAATTTGGCTATTTCATCAAACTCGGGGGAAAATGAGATAAATTTAGAAGTTTCTAAGGATCCCGTGGTGCACTAGGCCAAAATCCCATAACTGCAGGAGGAGGCAGATGTTGAGGAAAATGAAGGCTCGATCTCTTCCCACTTCTAGACTAGGTTTGAACATATTGGAAATGATGTAAATTATGTTAATGGAGTAAATGTTGTAGGTCATATTTTCTTTATAGTCAAAATATGTTATGAAAATATATAGTCATTGTAACAACCCCTGGTTGATTTTCCACGTAAATAAAATAAGACCAAGATCATGGGACATGTATTCCAAGATTAATGTTGGCAAAAAAACTTTAGTGGGCATCACTTGTGATTAATTAATGGCCATGGAAATTGGCAAAGGCGAAGTGAAAAAAATTGGCATTTATTTATGAAAATAAAGGAAACTAGGAGAAAAGGAAGGTGAAGAGACACATATTTGCATGCTAAGGAAATTAGAGGAAAAATTAAGGGAAATGAAGAAAATAGAGGCATCAATGATAAATAGGATTCAGAGAAATAGTTGCTAGATTTTTGACAGTTTCGAGTGGATCTCTCATTTAATTCTCTCATACTCTTGCACATTTAGAGAAATATTGGAGCATTTTTGGATCATTGGGGCACTCACTTGGAATTGGAGAAAGAAGGCAAGGGAAAGTGGGGAGCACAAGGAAACAGTTGGATCAACAATTGCAACTGGATTTCTTTGCAGGTAATTGGTTGCATGTGTGATTTCCTTGCCTAATTTTGGATGTATGGTATATGCATGTGATCCTATGGTTATGTGTTGTCATTGACATGGATATTTTTCTAGATTAACATTGGATTTAGTCTTTCTTTTCCATTTCCTAGATAGACATAATGTTGTCAGTTTCTTCCACTTGTTTTTCTGATTGGTGATCAAATTCCTTATGGATGTGGGTTGGAAAAAATACTCTGGAACCCCTAGAATATCTTGGGTTGAGTTACTAGTTCCTGGAGCTAATTGTTGGGACAAACACTTTGGAGCCCTCGGTGGATTGAGTTACTAGTCCCTCAAGTCGTGGTTGGAACAAACACTTTGTAGCCTTGGAAGGTTGTGGGTTGAGTTACCATTTCCTGGAGCCTTTGATAGCTTGGGTAGAGACCGATCGGGTTGATTTTAGTGATTTCTGGACCTTAGCGGTGGAATCACTGGGGTTGAGGGTTGAGATGGTTTGGCTTCTGGAATCCCTAGTTTGGTTTTGCTTTGGTTTATTCCATGATATCCCACATTTATGCTTGGAATATGGTGCAGGGGTGATTTGATGAAATAGGTATTTGGTTAAGCCCAATCTATAATTGGGTGGTATGTGGAAGTCCTTAACTTGGTTGGGATTTTCACATGTTAATATGCGATATTTTTCTATTTTGATCTATGAGCATTTGTATTGATTATGATGGTGATGTTATGGCTGATTTTTCATGGTTTTTGTGATGGTTATTTACTGGTTATATGTTGGTTATATGTTGTATTCTATCTATGTCTCTTGACATGTTTTGATAAGTTATTAAATGGTTGATGAATGCATGGACTAACAAGTGTTATTGCAGCTAGCTAGAGAGGGCTCAGAGCCTTCTTGGTGATTCTCAGATGAATACCATCATTTTATGATTAGATATGCATTCATGACTAGTAGCTTACATGTTTGCCATATGTTTGACGAAATGTTTAGTGTGTTATAAGCAGTCTAGGTCAAGTTTCTAATTCAACTTTGAATGTTTTGCTTTGCCATAATGTTAAATATGATTTGAGAAAGTTATGGGAAGTTTTGTGCAGTGGTCTAGAGGCTAGCTCAAATCTTGAGACTGCAGGCACTGAACTAAAGAATTTAGTCCATAATTGCATGGAAGCAGGCCTATGTGTGCAATTGGAGGCCTATAACTGCACCCTTTCCTTTTTGTGTGTGTGGTTCGGGTGATAGGTTAGTGAAAAAGGGTTTGAAGTTAGGTATTGTGCACCTAGGGTGTGTGTCTAGCTCTTGAGCAATCCGTATTCCCTGTAGGATGTCAATTTGTGGTCAACTTCTAGTCCCACTTCCTTATCTGGAACATTGGAGGTCAGGTCATGTCATAGTGACACTCATCTCATGTTTACCGTAGCACGCTGGTGAATTTGGGTAAATGTGGGAGCGGGCGATTACAGATTGGTATCAGAGCGAGGTTACAAAATTGGACTTCGAGGTAGATGTGATTGTTATGCATGCATGTTAGTTGTTGACGTGCTTGTTGTGCATGCATTGTGATGGTCATTGTTGTAGTCTTATGTTATCATGATGATGTTGATGTGTTATGATGTTGAGATGGTTGATAGGTTGATTTCATTGTGTGTGTGTGTGTGTGTGTGTATTAATTTGGACTAATTGTGCAGATGGGATAGCCTCCACTGAACTTCACTGAGGTATGTTTGATTATGTTTATATTTGGTTTATTTGACATGGTATGTTTGCAGGAAGAAGTAGATCATAGATGATGAGAAGAATGGTGGATTACAATTCACGTGAATCTACTTATAGATCAGCTGAGCAGCATGGGGAAGAGTACTCTCCTAACATAGAAGATACCATGAGAATTCTGAAGACAAAAATCAAATGTTACAAGGTAGATAATGATAGGATAATTCGGTCATAAGAAAGGTTTTCCAGAGCTCAAGAAAAGAAAACAGAGGTTAATGTAGTGATTCTTTAGATCTTATCAAATGTGAAGAGACAAGGACAACTAAGAATTAGTTATGGACATGTTGTCATTGCGACAAACACCCTCCAAAAATTTTCTTACACTCAAATTTTGGAGCCAACTGCGGATCTTGCAATCAGTTGTTCTGTAGTCACTTCTTGGTTAGTTGATGCTTTTGAGCTCCCTTCTTGGATTGGAAGTGTAGAGGGTACTTGCTCACATATACTTAGTCCACAACAATTTCATTAGCACATTCTTTTATTCAAGCTTGAACAAGCATAGCACGATACTTCAATATTGTGCCTCTATGATGTCCAAACCATATCGACAATTAGTGCACACTAATGTTGAAAGTTCCTCACTTCTAGTTGTGTTTGTACTTCTATTTCGATGAGTTTTGCAAACTGTCTTTTTCATGCACCTTTGTTTTTGCGAGTGTTCTTTTCATGTTTTTGGTTGTCGCTTTTTCTTGATTTCACTCTAACTAGTGTCGTGTTCATGTTATATTTTCTCTAGCATGTGTTGTTTTCACTGTCATTCACATATCACAAGTGTCGTTCACACTTTAGAACTTGTCATATTTTGGCATGTTAAGTGTCACACAATGTACATAAGATTGTTTTGATGGTTTCAAAAGGCTCCCCTTCTGTAAATGATTCAATCTTACCATGTAAACCTTCGTCACACTCATTCCAAATTTTTAAGCATTGTCTCACAAGTGTCATCACAGTCGTCACAAAGTGTATCTTTAATGTTGCACTTTTTGTAATTTGTCGTAAAATTTGTCACATTGAGGGAAGTATGTTGTTAATGTGTTTCAAATGATCTATGTTGTGGCATCAAGCACTCTAATTGTGCGATCACAGTCAAGTCCTATCACTATTCACATCAATTTTATTGATCCCACACTTAGACAAATTTCAGAAAATTCCTAGCAACTTATCTTCTTCAGGCCTTCCCAAACTGCGCATTACGTAGTCCCAGCCCTCAAGTTGCAACCCTGCCTCTTGACACTACACAATGCACAGTTCCTACGTTCAAGGACTGGACACTGTGCAATTTCAATGCTTAAGCCCGAGCCTTTGTCTCCAAAATTGCATAATTCAACCCTCCATTTTGGCCCCAATTGTGCACTACATAGTATCTGAGCTCAAGTCCAAACCTTGAGCTCTTGAACTACGCAACTGCGCAATCACCAAGTCTTCTCTGCCTCCCATAACTGTGTAGTTGACAGAAACAATCCAAAACCCTACATCCTAACTCACTAAGTCTCAAAACTGTGCAATATGTCTTCACATTCTAGCCTGAACTATGCATTATGCAATCTCAAGGCTCAAGCCTCAGCCCTAAGCTCACACAATTGTGCAATCACCTGGGCTCCTCTGTCCCCAAAATTGCATAATGGAAAAAATATGTGTTCAAGCCCTTAGCATGGCTCCCTAATCTCCCCAACTATGCATTTTTTTTCTCACTCCAAGCTTGAACTACACATTGCACAGTCTCAAGGCTCAAGCTTGACCCTTGACTACCTGAGTTGTGCAATTGCATAGTACTGAGCCTCTCCCTTAGCCTGCCACCCGATTCTGGCTCGGTTAGTGGATCATCATGCAACATATTAAACCAGGGATTTATCGGACTAATGTCATCTTGTCATAAGTGGATTGCAGATGCAAGAACTCTATCATGCTATGGAAAGATGATGAAGATTGAGATGGAGCAGGAGGACATGCTAGAAGACACCTAAAGAGATGAGGACATGAGATGATCATTAGACAAGAAGATGAAGGAATAATGGATTACAACAGAAGACCAAAAATTAGGACCACATGAAGACTCCATCTGATTCACAACACTTTGGAGATTAGATATGAAGAAAAATGCATATGTCTCATGAAGATGAAGCATTGGATACATCCCTTATTGAAGGTATAAAGAAATAAGAAGCAACAAGGACAGCTTGGCACTGCCACATCATCATGCAGTTGATGTCATTAGTGTCATGTAATGTCCTGTCCCGAGTCATGATGTGAAACATCATTTATGGATTATGTAATTCTATATTGGAAAATGTAATGTGAATTGGAAGTCCAAGAGTCATCTATGTAATGTATAGAGTCATGTAGGAAGTCAAAAAGTCATGAGAAGTCAAATAGTCATGAGGGAAATCCAAGAGTCATAAGGGAGGTGAAGGATCACCCCATTTGTTATATATACACCCTCATTGTTCATGCAAAGGAATTTTCACCTTGGCTTCTCTGGCAAGGCATTAGAGATACAAGCTAGTTCTTTTGGGGAGCAAGGAGTGGCTCTAATGCTCCACTATTGGGGCTAGTGGTGTATATATGCATCTTGTGACTTTTACTTAATACTTGAAGCCTGATGGTTTACATGTTTTCATGCATGGATTGTGAATATTTTTAAGATTGTTCTATGAATATTTATGATTCATGTTTTCTTTCACTTGTACTAAAGTAGTTGAACTATTTTGGTTATTTTAGTGCTTATCTAATTAAGAATGTGTTGCAATGGTTACTATAACTGTCGCATCATTGTGGACTATTATGCTAGATGTTAGAAAGATATTTCTTATTTATAATGTTGTAATGACCGTCACATCTTTGAGGAATATTTTGTTGGATGTTAGACAGATATCATTTGTGTGTATCTCTACTAGGGTGGTATTATTACCTCTCTCCTAGAGGCTCACTTTCCTTTCCTTCCGCAACATAAGAATCTTGACACACATACAATAGAACACTCACTTGTTGATCCGAGATTACCTGTGCATGAATATCTTGTGTTGAACTTTGTAGCTAAGGAAAAGTTATAAGAATATATGGAAGATGGGTTGATATCTCGAATGGGGATCGTATTCAAAATAGTCTGAGGTATAATTAGGACTTCACATTGATGAGATCCTCTTAGTTGACGGATTTCTAGCACCGTAAACAGGATAGAAGGAAATGACTAATGGGGCATATGGTAGCAGGTCTCATAGAGGACAAATGTCAGACAGGGATGACACAGTTAGAGGTGGCAGATGGATGGATACACCTGACAGGAGAGGTAATGGTTATGAGTTATATTCTAGTTATGGTTCAGAGAGACATCATGGTCATCATCGTTATCATCCTTATAGGAGGATTGAGAAGTAGTACTTTCCAAATGAGTTTAAGAAATACAAGCTTCCTAACTTTGATGGAGAGTTGAAGAAAGTGGAAGATGCAGAAGCATGGTTTCTTGGGATGAATAAGTTATTAGAACTACATAATAATTTAGATAATATGAAAGTCAATATAGATACCTTCAATATCAAAGGGAAGGAATATATCTAGTGGAAAAATGTGAAGCGTCTCAGAGGCATAAGGATAGAGGAGTTAAGTTGGTATGAGTTTAAGAGACTCTTTAGAAAGAATTACTTATTTGAGAGATACTACAATGGAAAGGCTCGGGATTTTTATGAGCTAAAGATGGGATTTATGACAAATGAAGAGTACACAACCAAATTTCTGGAGTTGTTGAGGTATGTACCATATCTTAAGGATGAGAAGACGAAGGTTCAAAGGTTCATTAGTGGGTTGCATTTAGCATTTAAGGATCAAATTGAATATGATAAGCCTCGGTCATTGGAGGAATTCATCGAGAAATTGAAGCATTATTATGAGCGGTATAAGCATAAGGTTGAGCCTAAGCATGATTGGAAGGGGAATGACAAGAATAAAGGAAAGTGGGATAAGAAGCAAGGAAGACCTCAGGATGTAGGTAACAAGGAGAATGCAATGTCGTACAAGAAGTTCAATGCAGTTGACATAGGACATGGGTTTCAGTCTGAGGAGAAGAACAAAGGTGATGGGAGGAAGCCTTTACAATGTTGGACTTATGGTGGAGAGCATCACATGAGAGATTGTCCAGAGCATCAAGGTGGTAGACCTCAGAACTATATCGCTCAGGTGGCATAGACAATTAGGTATGTTTGTGAGAGTATTCCTTGGATTTATGTAGCAATGGATAATAGGTAGGTTGATCATCGAGAACCTATCATTGAGATGGAAGGTAAGCTTTTCGATCAAGTTGTTTCTATTTTGATTGATTCTAGATCTAACTATAGTTATATCAGTCCTGACTTGGTGGATAAGTGTGGCTTGAATAAAGAAGTGCATGTAGAATATTGGTTTGTTCATTTGGCTACAGGGACAAAGAAAAGAGTTCATCATTGGGTGAGAGTTTGTGCATTTGAGCTTAATGGTATGTCTACTTCAACACATTTAAATCTACTTCCTTTGGGTTCACACAACATGCTTTTGGCCATGAATTGGTTGTACTTTCATGGACTAAGGAAGATTGTTATGATAAGGCCATTGTGTGTTTGGATGAAAATAGAGAGAGTAGAATCTTACAAGGAAAGAAGAAGCCTACATCAGTGAGAATGGTTAAAACTATGCAGGAAAAGCGTAGTTGCAGAAAAGGATGTGTATTGTTTGCAGTTCATATTTCCAGTGACAAAGGGAAGGATGTTGAGGATGTTGAAGTCTTGAAGAGGTATCATGTTTTGCAGCAGTTTTAGGATGTAGTTCTAGCAAATAATTCAAAGTTTCCTCCTCATAGGGAAGTGGATTTCTCCATTGAGATGGTACCAAGAGCAACACCAGCATCAAAGGCACCTTACAGGATGAGCACTCAAAAGTTGGTGGAATTGAAGTTACAACTTAAGGAAATGCTTGATAAGGGATACATTAGGCCAAGTGTGTCACCTTCAGGTGCACTAATATTGATTGTAAAGAAAAAGGAAGGTACTCTCAGGTTGTGCATTGATTATAGGCAGTTGAACAAGGTGACATTCAAGAACAGGTACCCTTTGCCGAGGATTGATGATTTGCTTGATCAATTGAAGGGAGAAGCAATGTTCTCAAAGATTGACTTGAGATTAGGATATCATTAGGTACACATCAAAGAAGAGGACATCTATAAGACCGCATTGTGTACCAGGTATGGGCATTATGAATTTGTGGTAGTTCCTTTTGGTCTTACTAATGCTCTAGCTACTTTCATGTGTTTGATGAATAGTGTGTTGCATCTGTATATGGACAAGTTTGTGATAATGTTTAATGATGATATATTGATATATTCTAAGAATGAGGAAGATCATGCAGAGCACCTGGAAAGAATATTAATATTTCTGAGAGAGCATCAGTTGTATGCCAATCTCAGCAAGTGTTGTTTATTTCAGAATGAATTTCATTACTTGGGGCATGTTGTTTCAAAGGAAGGTATAACACCGGACACAGAAAAGATTAAAGCTACCGTGGAGTGGCCAACTCCTGGGAATGTGGATGAGGTCATACCATTCATGGGACTAACTGATTATTACTGGAGGTTCATCAAGAACTTTTCACGGATTGTCTATCATATTACATCTTTGCAGCGAAAAGGAAAGAAGTTTGAATGGATTAAGGATTGTGCAACTAGTTTTGAGCAATTGAAGCATTTGCTTACAAATGCTCCAGTCTTGAAGATTGCAGATCCTAAAAAGGATTTCATGGTATGTACATATGCTTGCAAGAGGGGATTTGGTCGAGTCATGATACAAGAAGAATAGGTGGTATGCTACAAGTCAAGGAAGTGGAATGAGCATGAGTAGAACTATGTGACTCGTGATCTTGACTTGGAAGCTATCATTCATGCCTTGAATATGAGGAGGAATTATCTTCTTAGAAAGAGGTTCATTTGATGAGTGATTATAGTCGACCAAGGTATTTATTTTGACCAACCCATTCTTAATGTCAGGCAAGCTAGATGGTTGGCTACCCTCAGTGAGTTTGACTTCGAGATCAAGTACATCAAGGGCAAGGAGAATACTGTTGCAGATGCTCTTAGTAGAAAAGTGCAGGTCAATCGCATTGTAGTAGTGAGTTCTTATGGGACAGACTTGTAGGAGCAGATATTGCAAAAAGGACACATATGATAGTTATTAGTAGCTGAAGCACAGGTTGCAAAAACAAGGTGAAGGTGATAGGGATGAGGAGTATCACCTCACGACAGATGGCTTGGTCAAATTCAGGAACAAGATTTATGTGTCAGATGACAGTGAGATAAAGAAGCTTATCTTGAGGGAGTTCCATGTCAAGATATATTCAAGTCACCCGGGATACCAAAAGACTTTGACAACAGTTAAGAAATTATATCATTGGCCGAACTTGAAGAAAGAGGTGGTTGAGTTTGTTGCGAGATGTTTGGATAGTTAGTAGGTAAAAGTAGAGTGTAAGTATCCAATAGCTTTTTTTCAACCACTTCTGATTCCAAAATGGAAATGGGAGGTCATTTCCATGGAATTTATTACAATTTTTTTGAGGAAACCGAGACAAGATGATTCCAACATGGTTGTGGTTAACATCTGAAGTAAGGTATCTCACTTGATCGTAGTGAAGTCTATAGTGAGGTAGCTCAAATATTCATCAAGGAGATAGTGAGATTGCATGGTATTCCTAAGATGATTATATCAGATAGTGAATCCAAGTTCACTTCCAAGTTTTGGAAGGTGTTGTTTGCAAGTTTTGGGAGAAAGTTAGCTTTTAGTACAACTTACCATCCACAGATAGATGGAAAGGAAAAGAGGATCAACAAGATTATTGAGGACATGTTAAGGATGTATGTCATGCATTACCAGCATAAGTGGGAAGAGTATCTTCCACTAGTATAGTTTACTTAAAATAATGTGTATCAAGAGTCCTTGAAGATGAGTCCATTTGAGGTTCTTTATGGGCATAGCTGTAATACTCCTATCAGCTAGAGTGATCCAGTGAACATGGTGTTGATTGGACCATACATGTTTCCAGAGATGGAACAGGAAAAGCAGGCTATTAAGAGGAATTGAAGGTGACATAGGGCAGGTAGAATATTTATGCAGATCAACGTAGGGCATTTAAGGAGTTTCAGGTTGGTGAACATGTGTACTTGCGCATCAAGCCCAAGAGGAGCTCCTTGAGAATTGGATCACGTGCCAAGCCGACACCTCTTTATTATGGTACTTTTAAGATCCTTCGTAGGATTGGACTAGTGGCTTATCGACTTGCATTGCTTATGACAGTGAAATTCCATGATGTTTTTCGTGTTTCATTACTTAAGAAGTATGTCCAATATGTTAATCATGTGATGGACTAGTATTTATTTCATGTAGAACCAAAGGGAGAATTCCAACTAGAACCACTACGCATATTGCAATGGAAACAAGTCATGCTCTGGAACAAAGCAATTGAGCTGGTTAAAGTGCAGTGGATGCACTTTGGGCCCAATGAAGCTACATGGGAGATGGTTGATCAGATGCAGGATTTATATCCTTCATTATTTGTTGGTTCAAGCAAATGATTTTTTGGAATATGTATATGTATATGGATGTTGTTGATAATACCGAAATGAGTTGTTTTATAAAGCTACAATAAGCGGTATGTTTATTTTGTTTTTCATCAAGATGTCTTTGTAAATATTGCATCCAGATATGTTATGAAGCTCCATGGGCAATATGTTTTGTTTTCAATGGTTTACTAGTGATAAGTGTCATAGAACACCAAGAAATGTGTTCCCCCTGGGGGGGGTTTGTAACAACCCCTGGTTGATTTTACATGTAAATAAAATAAGACCAAGGTCATGGGATACGTATTCCAAGTTGAATGTTGGGAAAAACACTTTAGTGGGCCTCACTTATGATTAATTCATGGCTATGGAAATTAGCAAAGGCAGAGTGGAAGTAATTGGCATTATTTATGAAAATAAAGGAAAATAAGATAAAAGGAAGGTGAAGAGACACAGATTTGCATGCTAAGGAAATTTGAGGGAAAATGAAGGGAAAATGAAGAAAATAGAGCCATTAATGATAAAAATATTTAGAGAAACAATTGCTAGCTTTTTGTCAATTTTGAGTGGAGCTCTCATTTCATTCTCTCATTCTCTCATACTCTTGCACACTTGTAGAAATCCTAGAGAATTCTTGGATCACTGGGGCATTCACTTGGATTTAGAGAAAGAAGGCAAAGGAAAGCAGGGAGCACAAGGAAACAAATGGATCAACAACTACAACTAGATTTCTTTGCAGGTAACAGGTTGCACGTGTGATTTCCTTATCAATTTTTGGATGCATTGACATTGACATGGAGATTTGCTTGGATTGACATGGAGATTTTCTTGGATTGACATTACTTTTAGCCTTACCTTTCCTTTTCCTAGATAGCCATGGCGTTGTGGGTTTCTTCCACTTGTTTTTATAATTGGTGCTCAGGTTCCTTATGGTTGTGGGTTGAAACAAACAGTTTGGGAGCCTTAGAATAGCTTGAGTTGAGTTACTAGTTCCTGGAGCCATTCATTGGGACAAACACTCTAAAGCCCTTAGTGGGTTGAGTTACTAGTCCCTGGAGCCATTGCTAGAACAAATGCTCTAGAGCCCTGGAAGGTTGTGGGTTGAGTTACTAGTTCCTGGAGCCCTGGACAACTTCGGTAGAAACCAATCGAGTTGATGTTAGTGATTTCGGGAATGTAGAGGTGGAATCACTAGGGTTGAGGGTTGAGGTGGTTTGGCCTCTAGAAGTCCTAGTTTGGTTTTATTTTCGTTTATTACATGAGATCCCACATTCATGCTTGGAATATGGCATGGGGTGGATTGGTTGAAAGAGAGATTTGGTTCAACCCAATCTATGGTTAGGTGGTACATGGATGTCCCTGACTTGGTTGGCATTTTCACATGTTAATATGAGATATTTTCCTTTATGATCTATCGACATTTGTATTGATTATGATGGTGATGTTATGGTTGATTTTCCATGGTTTATATGATTGTTATTTACTAGTTATATGATGGTTATATGATGTATTATATCTATGGCTCTTGACATGTTTTGATAAGTTATTGAATGGTTGATGAATGCACGAACTATTAAATGTTATTGTAGCTAGATAGAGAGGGATTAGAGCCTTCTTGGTGATTCTCAAATGAAGACCATCATTTTATGATCATATATGCATTCATGACCTATAGCTTGCATGTTTTCCATGTGTTTGACAACATATATAGTGTGTTCTAGGTATCCTAGGTCAAGTTTCTGATTCAAGTTCGAATGTTTATCTTTGCCATCATGTTAAATATTATTCTGGAAAGTTACAGGAATTTTTGGGAAGTGGTCTAGAGGTTAGCCCGGAAAAGTGTCTCGAATCTCAGGACCGTAAGCACTGAACTGAGGAATTTGAGCCATAACTGCATGGAATCAGGCCTATGCGTGTGGTTGGCGGCCTATAACCGCACCCTTGCCTTGTTTTGTTGTGGTTGGGGTGTTAGGTCAGTGAAAAAGGGCTCCAACTCATCGATTGATCGCCTAGGGTGGTTTTCCAGCTCCTGAGTGATTTGTAGTCCTTGTAGGATGTCATTTTGTGGTCAATTTATAGGCCACACTTCCTTATCTAAAACACTGGAGGGTAGGTCATGTCATAGTGACACTCATATCAATTTTACCCTGACAAGCTGGTGAATTTGGGTAAATGTGGGAGGGGGCTTTTATAGCCATATTAAGTGTTTTTTAGAGGTATTATAAGAGAATCTGGGGTTTTCTTAAAGCATGTAGCCAAGGCGAATCGAGTTGTAGTTCTTTTTGGAACATTTTGAATTTTGTGGGAGACATTTTTGTCCAAGATGTAAAAGTTTCTAGTGTAACCACCCCTCCCACATTTACCCACTTTAACTAGCCTTCCAGGGTAAGCATGAGCTAAGGGCTACTATGACATGACCTAACCTTCTAAGTACAATTAAGGAAGTAGATTCAATAAGTTGGAACTTTACTAACCTTCCTCAGGAGCTACAAGACACCCAAGAGCTAAACAACCACTCCAAGTGCCCAAAACCTGAGTTGGATCCCTGTTGGGATTTGAAACGTTGACGAAAAATGGTATTTACTGTGGGTTCTCCGGTAACCAAGTCAAAAGATATAAACAATATATGTCTAAAATCCTGAGTTGGATTGTGTTTTAGTGACCTGGGCCCACAACCGCATGCATGACAAGGCCTCCATGTAGTTATAGGCCTCCAACCACATGCATAATCCTGTAAGGGTGCACTTATAGCCCAAAACTTCCAGTTCAGAGAGTGCAGTAATGGATTTTTAGTCACCATTTCAGGCTAGCCTCCAGACCACTGCCCAAAACTCAATGAGACTTTCCAAGCTGAGAAATAACATCAAGACAAATCAATTCATAAAAAACTCGATCAAGGATTTGACCTAACCAAGCCTAACCATGACATTCATTTCGTCAAAAATATGGTGAACATGTAATCTATGGGTTATGAATGCATATCTTAACATATGGGTCTGATACTTATCTGAGAATCACCAAGAAGGTCTAATGCCCTCTCATAATAGTTGCAATAAAATTTGTTAGCTCATGAATTCATTAACCATTCATAAACTAATCAAAACATATCAAAATCCATAGCTATAACATGTTATGGAACCATGCTTATAACCAACATAGAATGAGAATAATAACCATGATAGGGAAACCGTCAAATCCACTTAATAACAAGTACTAGTACTCATGAAATGTAATAGGAAAAGAGATCTTATCAACATATGCAAAATCCAAGAAAGTCAGGGACTTCCATCTACCACCTGACCATAGATTGATTTGAACCAAATATTTCTTTCATCCAATCACCCTCGTGCCATATTCCAAGCATGAATGTGGGATTCAAGATATAAATAACGAAGGCTTCCCGGATATTAAACCACCTCCACCATCATGATCTTGCGATCTTGCCAAAACCGATCAAGAGATCACATAATCAAATCAATACATAAACAACCAGAGCTTCCTGGATAATAAACGACCTCCACCCTTAGGCTACCACAATCCTACCAAAACTAGTCAAGATATCACTAAGCCAAAAACAAGCTTGGATGCTTCATAATTTCTTCGCCATCACCTTAAGGAATTTTCTTGTCTCCACCCACCTATCAAGGGCTTCCTGGATATTAAGCTACCTCCACCCCCAACCCTTGGGAATTTTCCTAAGACCGCCTCACTCGATTCCAAAATCTTTTGGAAAACTAAAGCTCAACCAAATAACAAAACCCCTTCACACCATGGCTATCTGGAAATTGCAAGGCAAGGTTGAAACCACTATCACACCTAGAAACGCCCATGCCAATGATAGAAGAAGAACTGAATACACAAATTTATTTACCATGCCTTCACAAACCAGCTAGGAAATCACACATGCACCCTGTTACCTGTAAGTCTTCCTACTAAAGTTGCTTGATCCAACCTTCCTTACTTGTTCTTTACTTCCCTTGTTCTCTATTTTCCTCCCTTAAATTGCTTGATTCCTTCCTCCTCTTGGTGCTCTTCTCTCTTTGAAACTAATTCCAAATCCAAATTGACAAAAAGTTATGAAACAATCCTTAGAATCCTTTTTATCATTGAGGCCTATATTTTCTTCAATTTTCCTCTCATGCAAATCCATGACCCTTAATGATTCATGCAAGTAGAACATTGATTTGATTAGTTTGCAAATAGAGTAGCATGGTTTATTTCTGCAACTAGTGTAGCCTTTTCCTTTCCTATAGTTACAAGTAGTCTCTACACTTAATGAATGGTGCTTTCATTTCTGTAATTGGGCTAATACACCTTTCCTTGCAATTAGGGCATGTTTTTCTTGTCTTCCCACATAAATTTTTTTGTATATTAGCTTAAGGATTAGTCTCTGCTTGCCTTGATCTGATCCAATGATTGAGGGTGACATGACTAGAACTTGACCAATTGTGCATATAACACTTTCACCTATAAGTTTGCACGAACCCTAGTTTGATAATTTAAGTTGAGAACCTTGCAAGTGGAAACATCCTTTATGCAATACCAGGGAACATCACCAGCAACTAAAGATTAGAGTGAGAAGCCAACAGAAACTCCTAGAGTTGAGCAACAAATCAAGGGCAGCAACAGAGCATGAGTACAGTAACCAGTACAAGCATGAGTTCAGGCGTGAGTGTCCCTGAGGCTTCGCAAAGCATGGAGTAGCAGATCTGGGAGATTCATCAGGAGGATATGGAAGTGGATATTCCTAATTCCATTGTTGGCAAGAGGAACCATGAGGTTCAACAAACACTCAGAGATGCCAAGGAATTTTTGGGGACTTCTAAGACTTGCATGAGAGAACGGAGACAGATAGAGCAGTACACTACTTACATGGCATTGGTCAACCAATTAGTAAATAGTGAGTCTTCTAGCTATCATGAGGCCACACAAGAGAAGGTGTGGCAAGATGCTATGGTTTAGGAATATACCTCAATCATGTAGAACTATGTATGGGAGGTTGTACCAAGATCATCAACTAGGGTGGTGGTCGGATCACATTGGTATTGAAAATGCAACAAGAAATTCCTAATCGAATTTTCCCTTGATTAAATTAGGATAAATTCGAATTTCAATTTCGGCAGAATACTTGGAGGTAGTTAACTAAGGTGACATGACCCTTGTCACTTAGTTAACCTAATAAATTTGAGTTGGCGACACTTGATTTCAATTCTACATGATTGATTGCTATATTGCAGTACTCTATTTCAGTTAATTTGAGTTATTGTCAGTGTAACTAGTTCTCATTGTCAGTCGAACTAGTGGAGGTTCAGTTAAGGGTGTGTAACTTTTTTCACACTGAGTGATCACCCAGCTAATTTATCAATTAGGAAAATAATTGTTTCATGCAGATAATTTGAGTTACACAGTTGAGATTGGAGTTCAAGGGTTGTGTACTATCAATTGTAAACTATTCCAAGTTGTACAGTTCATGCATGCAATCAGAGAAGGACCTAGAGGAATTATGCAGTCCAGATTGAGGAATTTCCTAAATAATAGGGGGTTAATTCCTTGAGGAAAAGCACAAGGAAATAGGGACTTCGAGGCTCGAAATTTTGGCTAAGTATTGGCCAAGGTCAGTTAGTTAGGCAGAGGATAGAAGATATAGGTGCAGGTTGAGCTCAAGCTTAAGTAGAGCATATTGTATTGATATAGATTCTTTCATTAATGAAATACAAATAGTAAGGGGCTTTGAGCAGTTGCTTTCCCCTAGATAAATATTTGTGGATGTGTGTTAAATCTTGATGCATGTTAATGATTTGTGTTCTCTTTCATGAATTTACTTCTGCAGATCAGTGGAGTAGCTTCTAGTCTTGTGATTTAGAAAATTTCATGAGTAGATTAGAATCTACGCATTAATTTATATAGCTGGATCTATAAGATCAAGCACGGTGCAGATGGTAGCATTGATAAATACAAAGCTAGGTTTGTGGCCAAGGGGTTACCTCAGAAGGTGGGAATAGATTATGAGTATACACTTGCTCCTATAGCCAAGTACACTTATATATTAGTTGTGAGCTCATTAACAACACAAATGGGATAGCATATCCATCAGATGGATGTTAATAAGGTGTTCATGAATGGTGAAGTAGATGAGGAGGTGTAAATAGAACAACCAGAGGACTTTGTGGCACACAACATGGAGACCCACGTGTGCAAGTTGAAGAGAGATTTGTATGGGCTCAAGAAATCTCCCAAGGTGTGGTATGAGTGCATTGACAGATACCTGTAGGGCATGGGATTTATGAAGAGTGAGGTGAATTCAAACCTTTATTTATTAGTGGTTGGGGGAGATTTTCTCATTCTTGTCCTATATTTGGATGAATTGTTATTGATAGGTTCATTGGTGCTCATCAAGGAGTGCAAGAGGGAACTTGCAGCAGAGTTCAAGATGAAAGATTTGGGGCTCATGCACTATTTTCCATGGTGGTTTGTGTTATATTCTTTCCACATAGTTAATAGGGGGTTTGGGGCAGTGCCCCGAAAATTTTTGGCTTTGGACCCTATGTTAGGTTGGGCGGACCCACCTATGGTTTTGTGCATGATTTTCGCACATGTTTTTGGACGCGATGGTTTTCGGTCCATGGTATTGGACATGATGGTTTTTCAGTCCATGGTATTGGATGCTTCGGCATGTATAAATATGTATTGTAACATTGAAAGGAATGTAATGGAAAATCAAGCTGGTAGTCCCGGTTTTGGGATACAGAGGAAAATCTTTGTGCATATGTGGTTTTTTATGTGTTATGCTCTCGCATTTTTATTTTTCCTGTGATTTAGAATTCGTATGCAGGTAATTTCTGTACTGGATTAAAACCTACATTTGGTATCAGAGTTGTTTTGGCTTCAAGGGGACGCCTTTGTTGCTGAGGGATTTCGCTCGGGCCTGTGGTAGACCCTGTTCAGTGGGAGATCTGCGAGATCGATTCTGGTGGTGAAAGAAGATGGCGAGCAGCGAAACGATAGAGATTGAGAAATTCAATGGTGAGAGTTTTGAGTTGTGGAAACTCAAGATGGAGGATATGTTGGTGGATAAAGATTAGTGGATCGCAGTAGATCTGGGTACTAAACCAACGGGAGTGACCGATGAAGAATGGAAGAAGCTGGATCGAAAGGCGAAGAGCACAATACGATTGTGTGTCTCAGATTTAGTATTGCTGAATGTATCAGGGGAAGCTACGGCAAAGGCTCTGTGGGACAAGTTAGGGACTTTG
>APFE031620358.1:395764-409058 GCA_000404065.3 Pinus taeda
TATGGTTTTGTGCATGATTTTCGCACATGTTTTTGGACGTGATGGTTTTCGGTCCATGGTATTGGACGTGATGGTTTTTCGGTCCATGGTATTGGATGCTTCGGCATGTATAAATATGTATTGTAACATTGAAAGGAATATAATGGAAAATCAAGCTCGTAGTCCCGGTTTTGGGATCCAGGGGAAAATCTCTGTGCATATGTGTTTTTTTATGTGTTATGCTCTCGCATTTTTATTTTTCCTGTGATTTAGAATTCGTAAGTAGGTAATTTCTGTACTGGATTAAAACCTACATTCCAGGCATTGAGGTGTGGGAGATAAATGGCGAGATTTTCCTTGTTCAAGGGAAATATTGTACAGAGATCCTGAGGAGATTCAATATGTAGGATTATATAGCCATGTATACTCCCATGATCACCAATTGGAGGAAGATATATGCATACAGAGAGAGGGATGTGGACCCCACCTTCTAGAAGTAGTTAATAGGCTCTATCATGTATATGGTCAACAACATACTAGGAATATCCTATGCAGTAAACTCTCTTGGTTTGTTCATGGTGGAGATAAAGAGAGTGCATTGGATAGAAAAAACATGTTCTAAGGTATTTTTGTGGAACAATAGAGGATGGTATCAACTATGCTCGAGGTGATTGTTTCAGGTTGATTAGCTATATTGATGCAGACTTTCCATTGAACACAGTTGATTGGAAAAGCACTTTAGGGTGTTACTTCAGCATGAGATCAAGAGTTGTTTCATGGTACAATAGGAAGAAGAAGTCTGTGGCACTGAGTTCTACGGAGGTACATTACATAGCCTTGTTTGGTCAAAGGATAGAGATGACAGTGATACACTACGACAATCATAATTGCATGAGGTTGTTAGAGAATCCAGTGCTTCACAGTAGTTCCAAGCACATAGACATCATATACCACTTCATTAGGGATTGTGCACAACGCAAGATTTTCTAGCTACAATATATACCTACAGATGGGCAAGTAGTAGATTTACTGACAAAGGCTTTAGGGAAGGCAAGATTCATCTTCTTCATATACAAGTTGAGTGTTATGTATAACACCTTCCTCCCTAAGAGGGAGCGTTAGTTTGTGTAGCTCGAACAAGTGTTCTAGTCTCAGATTGTGTCTATGAGGCTAGGGAACACATTTTCTCCAATACCCAGAAAATGCCTCAATCAAATTTAATTAAGAAATTAATTAATTTTCCTAAGTCTAACTTAGGGAAATAAGCTTAATTAATCAGTATTAATTGGGGTAAATCAATTTTCCTCTAAAGACTTCTAGAAAAGTCACTTGATGGGTCCAAGATGATCTTAGCCATCGATTGTGACTAGATCATGGTCATTGATTTGTTAACGAGAGATTATAAGAGGAGATAGATGGGTCATTTGGAGAACACATCAAGACACAAAGTTGCAATGATAGAAAGCGCACAAAGGAAATGCAGGGACACAAACAAAATGATTTCAACAGGAGAAATTAAGGAGATATTTGACAGAGGAAATGCTTTACAAGAATTCCTAGTTGCATGAATTTATAGTTATGGGAATTCACAACCACAAGAATTTGCAGCGACGGGAATTCGTAGCTGTAGGAATTCACAGTCACAAGAATTCGCAATTGTAGGAATTCATAGTTACAGAAATTTGCAGCTACAGGAATTCACAGTCGTAGGAATTCACAGTTCCAAGAATTCGTAGCTGCAGGCATTCACAGTTATCAGATTCACAGATGCAATAATTCGTAGTTATGGGAATTCGTAGCTGTAGGAAGTGAAGGTCAAATAAATTTTCAGAGCTTTTCCATTGCCAGGAAAGCAATTGATGTACTCCTTAATTTGTTGAAGAATAATAATAAAACCCTCATCTTCATAATTGGTTTTCCTTTCAAGGTTTTTCTAAGGATATTTCTCTTAAAATATTGGTGTTTATTATTTGTGTGTGTGCATAATTTTCTCAGTTCCTATGGCTAATTATTTTTCTCTGAAGTTGTCGTAGTGTTTTATTCAGTATTTTCCACAAGTATTTTGCAGAAGAAAAGTAATCTAAATAGATAGGAGAATAATAACTAGTAACTGTAATGGAATTAAAATTTCACAGAAACTCACATCAGAGGAAGGAAATTGATTTAACGATGGAACTGGGTATAAACAACTTGTGGGAAGTCTTATCTACCTTACTACTACTAGACCAAATATTTCATTTGTTGTTGGAATTATTTATAGATTTATACAAAATCCTTGTGAAGGACATTATCTGTTACAAAAAGAGTTCTTAGGTACTTGAAACAAACTCAAGACTCTGGAATCAAATATTCACAAGTGGATGACTTCAATTTGATTTGATATTTAGACTCATAATTTTATAGAGATGAGGAAAATGAAGTGTCAACTTCAAGTTATCTCATGAGTCTTGGGATGAACAACCATCTCATGGAGGTCATGCAAATAGTCAGTTCCAATAGATTCTATGACATAGGAAGAATATGTGGCAATTGTAGAAGAACAAAGGAGATTGTGTGGCTCAAGAAAATACTTGAAGATTTTGTAGGAGAAGCAAGTGAAATCTACTCATTTTCTCATTGGAAATTCTTCTACAATCAAGTTGGAAAAGAATCCCATATTCCATGATTGAATCAAACACATAAACACAAAGAATCATTTGATTCGATATCATGTAGGGGTATTTGTGTAACTAATGAGGAAGTAGTAGACATATTCCTAAAAGAATTTTGAAGAGAAAAGTTTGAAATTTTCAAAACGATGCTTGGGATCACAAACACCCTTTGGATTAAAGGGGTGGATGTTGGACATAA
The DNA here is from genome assembly GCA_000404065.3 of Pinus taeda. NCBI lineage: Eukaryota > Viridiplantae > Streptophyta > Pinopsida > Pinales > Pinaceae > Pinus > Pinus taeda. The sequence continues at coordinate 398,594 of APFE031620358.1, forward strand.
TCCTTTAGGATTTTTGTCCTACAAATTATAAATAAATCAAAGAATTCAAAGGGACCCTTGGAATATGAGACAAAGGGTCACCTCACTATATATATATATGATTGAATTTTAATATAAAAATTAATTCGAGAGCTACCCATTGTGGCCTAAAAATTATTATTATTATTATTACTATTACTGCACCTATCCTCAAAAGTAAATGCAATACATCATATCTTATCCTCCTCATAGAAACAAGTCTTTACCCCATTGACAGCATGATTGTCACTAAGTACATATTATACAAGAAGAAGTTAAATAACATGGAAGACGAGAGGTTTCCTAAGATTGCTTCAAAATTCCAGTGAAAACCACCTACAACTCCAATGAGGGAGAGCACAATTGTGACTAGTTACTTGATGTGCAAGAACAAGTTAAATATCATGGAAGACAAGAGATTTCCTAAGATTGCATCAATCTCCAGTCAAAACCACCTACGACTCAAGTGACGGTGGCACAAAGATGCCAATCCTTGGCTAAATCATTAGAAAAAGGGCATAGATATTACTTTGTAGAGTAATGATAATATTAATAATATTATGGCATCTAAAATTGTAACAACCATGGGTTAAAAGTTCATGTAATAAATTTAATAAAGGAAAAATAAGACCAGGTCATGGGACACTTATTCCAATATGAATGTTGGTAAAAACATCCTAGTGGGTGTTCATTTCGTTTATTATGGCTAACGAATTGGAAAAGGCAATGGCAAAGGCTTTGAGAAGGAAAAGAGGCATTAATTGGCATTTTATTTATGAAAATAATGGAAAATGGGAGAAAAGGAAGCTGAAAGGTCACAGGTTGCATGTGAGGAGGAAATTTAAGCAAAGTAATTGAAATTGAAGAAAATAGAAGCCTCAAGGATAAAAAAGCTTCTGAGGATCAGTTCACAGCTTTTTTCAGTTTAACCTTTTGTTAGTTCAGTTTTGTAGCTCTCTCTCTCTCATACACTTAGAGCATTCATGGAGCACTCTAGCATTGCAGAAAGGAAGGCAAAGGAAGGAAGAGAAAGCAAAGGAAAGAAAAGATCAAGCAAGGAAGAGTTGGATCAAGCAGTTACAACGGGATTACATTGCAGGTATCAAGTTGCATGTATGATTTCCTTACTAGTTTTCGCATGCATGGTACATGCATGTGTGTATTTGGTTCTCTTCCTGTCATTGGCATCGATTTTTCCAAGTGTGATAGTGATTTCAGCCTTGCCTTTCCATTTCTGGATAGCCATGGTGTGATGGGGTTCTTTCATTTGGTTGAGTTGGATTGCCGGATGGTTTTGGAACTGAGTGAGGTGGTCTCAGGAAAATTCCCAAGGGTCTTGGAATCCCTTGACGGGTAATGGTGGGATATATAGTAAAGCTTGAGGGTGGATACGGGAAAATTCCTTAAGGTAATGGTGAAGAAATCCAGAGGAATTCATGCTTGTTTAGGGCCTAATGATCCCTTGACCGGTTTTGGCGGGATTGCGGTAAAGCTTGGTAATGTGTGTTTATTGTTTGGACCTAGGAATCCCTTAAATGGAAATGGCAAGATTGCGGTAAAGCCTGGTTGTATAGATGAGGGTTTCGGGCCTAGAAATCACTTGAGTGGTAATGACAAGATACGCGGTAAAGCTTGAGGAAGCTCTAGTTGTTTTGTCATGAGTCCCTCATTCATGCTTGGAATATGGCACTAGAGTGATTGGCTGAAAGAAATATTTGGTTTAGCCCAATCTATGATGAGGTTGTACATGGAAGCCCCCGACCAGGTTAGCTTTTGCATCAAGGAAAATTTTAAGAACCCCCTAAATTTATATCTATAATAAATGTGTGAATCCCCATTATACATAGGAAAAATGGAAGGCGATTTTATTAATAATATAATATGTAAATATAATTTTTTTGGTGAATCTCTCACCAAATTATATTATCTTGTAAAATCATGACGAATCACTAGTACAAAATGGTGAATCACTAAGAAATACAAGGGTTGTTGCAGTATCTTGGCACCAAGAGGGTATTCAAGAAGAAACTGTAAAATAACTTGACAACATTGTTGGTGAATTAGACGAGCTTGACTATTTACCATCAAGTGCGCCACTCTAGTGACTAAATCATACAGATCTGGAACTAATTGTTAAAGTCAGTTGATGTGTAATTGTTTTTTCTTGTATTGTTTCATTGATTGCAGACAATTAATCATTTGCATACTTAACACCTTTTAGGTCGCCACTATTGATTTGCTATTTTGTATTTGTGACACATATATATTGATTATAGAGATGAGTATTCTTGTTTTATTTGCATCTTCTTAGAAAATTCGTGAAATTTTTTCTTCACCATCCATATTCCATGTCCTACACTTGAGGCACTTGGTATGAGGTCATCTACTGCGGATGGCATAGTGATCAGCAATCCTTCCTAGTTTTCTCATATACTTCCTCTAACTTTTGACAATAATATTTCAATAGCCAGTTAAATGAAGAAGTTTCTGGAGAGTTTGAAAACTCCATTAGTGTGCAGGTTTATTGTGAAACAAAAAGGTCAGCAAAATCTTACTTCTGTCACTAATACTTGCAATTTTGTCATACTTTATACAATCTTAATGACATTTTGTTGGGTAGAATGGGTTATTCTTTGACTTTGGATAGAAGTTTTCCCTTCTAGTGGAATTTAAATGCCTTCTCTTAGGAAAATTCATACCTCTTGTTGGCACCCCATTTTTCCTCTATATTTCTGTCAGTCGAAAGATCAAATCTTGTTGGACAGGTTTCTTCATGCTAGCCTACACTACACCTCTTTTAGGGAAATGTGTCCCCCACATTGGGAAATGTTTCCCTTGGTCCCACGCATAGCATGAGATACATGGGGGGCATTTCCCCGTGGAACATTGGAGATAATATGCAACAACAAAAAAACCAAGGTGGTTAAAATTTCGAACCAGACATCTTTATAGATACAAAAACATGCATTCCCCAAATTTTTAGAAAATTAAAAAATATACATAAACCATCCAAAATTTTCAACTAACAGTCTTTCTTCATTGAAAAGCAAGTTGAAATATAACATACCACATACCAATGTGACATATATGATCTCATCATCTTGATTCCCTCACTAATCTTAGGAGAATTCTTAGTGTAAAAAAAAATTCAACACACAAGTTTTTAACACGAAAGAACAAATGAAGCAACATGATATCAATTAGAGACATTTGAAATCATAAATTAAAAGTATAGGCTCATGGTCTCAATATATTTATGTAAATACGTGTCCATCTTCATCGCTAACATCACTAAACTCTTTAGCTTTGTCATTATCTGGAATATTTCTAAGCAGTACATTGTCATCCTCATTATCTAGGTGCCTATGAAAACAAGAACAGTGCCTAGTAAAAACTAGGTCCCTTCAACCCAAAACTTGCCTCCCAGCATAAAGCTGTTATATACCATCAAACATATCTGTCAACACTGATTATGTTCTCCTCATCAAGAAATTATACAAATTTTCAAAACAAAAGGATCACAAAGAGACAAGAGACACCAAAAAATAGGCTCCAAGCCAGGGCAAAACCCCACAAAGGGGAAAATCCAACAATCCTTCTCTTATAGAATCAGATCAAAATGAGATATCCAAGATTCAAGACCAAAATTTCCACCAAAACATCAAGTCCAAACCTCCTCCAAGTCACCTCCAAGCATCAAAGTCAACGTAGGTCAAACTGGTCCAAGTTTGATCTTCTTCCTGAAATTTCGGTCCTCTGATGATCAATGTCCTGAAATTTTGGATCTGTACTAAAAGGCCAAAAATATGGTTGTAGCCGCCTCAGAAATTCGTCCTTATTTACAGAGATTATCCTCCACATATGCTAGACCTTTTCTCCTTTAATTTGGATCCCTTTCTCCCTTTCTAGTTCAGAAAATTGTTCTTTGAATTGTGCTTGATTGATATGCCAATAGGTCAAATTGTCCTCTGTATATATATCTGCCCAAGAGGTCAAGTAGGTGGCCCTTGGAGGCCCAAGCCGACTTGTTCCCAAGGAGGGCCAACTTCAGTTATTTTAGTGGAGAATTTTCTTTTCCTTTCTTACAAAAAGTCCAAATGGGACTTTACTCAAATACATTTTCCTTTTTTGACTTATAATAATAAAAAATTGATCTTTGAATCTATAAGCATGAAGAACTTGCTTTGACCAAAAATACAATAATAATAATGAATTTAATAAATATATTAATGATAGATTTTTATAACATTATGAAGATCGACACTAGTTACATATTCAACAAAAGAGAGGGGTGGGTGTCTTTAAATAGCTTTAGGAGGGACCCAGGGTTCCTTTAGATGCAGGCCAACTCTCAAAATAAAAAAATAAAAGTTAAAAAATTGATTTTGGGCATATTTTGTTGCGTCGTATGGAACTGGCTGGTTCGGTGAAAAATGATGGCCTGGAAAATTTTCAGTTTCAAACCCCTCATTGAGTCGGTTTGGGTCCCAAACTGGTCAGACATGATGGTTCCACCGGTTTCAATAACACTGATATATGTGCAAATGATGAATCAACACAGGTTAGCAATAGCAAGAGTTAACATGCGTAGCCAATAATGCACTTCCTTTTTTATTATATCCTTCCTTTTCTCCCCTTGGAGAAAATATTAATTTTACTACTAAAAACGAATCACATTGTTTCAATACCTTTAAGCACTATGAGTGTACCAAGTACCTCATCTTCTCGCAGCAACACATTTCAGATAAACTCCATATCATCTAAAGGAGTTTCCTACAGTTCTCCAACTAATGTGTCCAGCACAAGGCCCCATAAACATGACAGCAGAAAAATGGACAACAAAAATACCTTTGCAGTCCTATACATAATTGATAATCTTCCAGAATCCATGCCATTTGTCCAATATTTTATGAAACTGAAATGACTCCACCAAAACCATAATGAGTCTCTCGTATAATGTTCTTCATCGCAAATGAGACATGGATAATGAGGTTTGCGTTTTTCATCAGTTGATTCCGCTTTTTCGAGTTTCTCTTTCGAATTTTTATCTGTTTTATTCTTCTTCTTCCCTTTCTTCTTACCACCGGTTTTTGATTTAGCTGTAGATGACTCTACAACGTGAATATCGGCAGAAAGTTCCGCGGAAGACTCTCCTATCGGGGAATCTGGCAAGGTTATGATAGGAGAAGAAATCTTGGAAGACTTCTTCTTACTTTTGGTATTTACCGTACCAATCGTACCATCAGCGGCATGAGACCCTGAAGGAACAACAGCGATTTTATTTTGTTTGGGTAGGTCGGGGATCTTCTCGTGTAACGTACTTGACTGAGTATAAACTAAGTCAAGGTTCTGTGCTTGAGCAATGACTTGATCTTCAGTAACTACTCCAGCTTTAGCTACATCCTCAGTGATCTTGGGCAGTAAAGATTTTACAAACCATTCAGCTAAGATCTGATCCGGGATATAAACTTTCACTAAACGCCATTGACGTCTCCATTCATGGATATGATTTGAAATGTAAGTGGACATTGACTTCTTTAACGAAGTTAATAGTTCCGTGCCATTGTCATATCTGATTGGCAACTGAAAATGAGTTAAAAACGAGGTAGCTAACTGACTAAAGTTATAAAAAGTGGCTCGCAGTAACTCGATGTACCATTTAGCCACAAGACCAATTAGAGTGCGCTGGAAAAGGCGTAAACGAATCCAATCATCTGAAACAGAATTAGATGCACACTAGACGTGATAAGTCATCACATGGTTCGACGGGTCCTCTCCTGGCTTACCTTCGAATTTAGGAATATCACTGGGCAACTTATGCGGCATTGGCGACCAATACTGAAGATAGTTAATTGGATCGTTCGTAAGGCGCGTCAAGTCAGACAAGTCCAAAGTTGCGATAAATGGTAACTGACGATTAGGGTCCCTAAAACTCTGGGTCAGCAGACCAGCCCCAGGAGGAGGATATCCAGGATAACTAGGAATTGGAATCGCATTTGGGATATTTTGACCTCCCGGAAAACCAGGATTAACCGAACCATACTGGGGTTGCTGAGGTTGTTGATATGTATACCCAGGGTACGACTGATACTGATAGGTTGGTTGCTGCGTAGCAGGACCGTATTGGTACTGTCCTTGGTACGGTTGTTGATTATACTGAGGTTGAGTGATGACAACCGTACTTCCTACAGGCATCTGAACCGAAGTGTGGACCGTGGGTCCAGACTGAGGTAAAGATGTCTGAGGAGTAGATACAGGGACAGTAGAAACCGGAGCTATCGATACTCCAGAAGAAGGTGGGGTAGATGTAGTAGATGTTGCAGTAGTCGCAATAGACATTTGGGGCGGAGTACGAGGCATACTAGGCCCAGACTGAGAAACTACAGAAGGTGCAGAAGTTTGAATAGTAGACTAGACAGGTTGCTGGGATGAACCAGAAATCAAGGGTTGTCTAGTTTGAGATGACAACTGTGCATTCGGTTGCAAGACCTGTTGGGATTGAGATGGATCCCACACTAAATTCGTTACGGGGTATGGACCCATAACAGGCTGAGGATATTGAGGACCATAACCGGGTTGAGGGTAGGGTTGATAATATGATTGACCCGAAGGTGGTTGGTAACCTTGAGCTGGGTACTGACCTTGGGGTTGATAACCCTGAGGCACGTACCGATACTAGGGTTGACCTTGAGGTACATATTGATATTGAGGTTGCTTTTGAGGTGCATATTGATACTGAGGTTGACCCTAAGGTACTTATTGATACTTAGGTTGACCTTGAGGTACATATTGAGTCTGGGGTTGACCTTGAGGAACGTACCGTCCCGTAGGTATGTACTGTCCTTGAGGTTGTCCCCCGGGTGCAAACTAAGTACCTTGAGGTTTCCCCCCAGGCATATACAGGGTACCTTGAGGTTGCCCCCTAGGCACAAACTAAATACCTTGAGGTTGCCCCCCAGGCATATACTGGGTACCTTGAGGTTGCCCCCCAGGCACATACTGGGTACCTTGAGGTTGCCCCCCAGGCGGAGACTGGCCACCTTGCGGTTGAGGATTGGGAATAGAACCTGACATCATGAGAATATCTTCTACACTCAATGGTTTAGTACCATTACTTCCATTTAATAACTTATGTTTGATAGGTTGAGGAGATGCTCCCGAAAAAGTACCAGACATGGACTAATACCCAACGGGAACAGAAGGACCATCGTACAAAAAGGCTTCCGGAGATTGAGAAAACATGGATGATTGCTTAGACATATTCAACGGAGGATAGTAATCTCTAGGTGCTGGGTGATAAAAATATGAGGTGGTGAAAAACTTAGTCTCGGGTTTTCCAAAAAATTAGTCAATGAACGATACCAAGCACTGCTCCTAGGTGGACTGTAAAAGATTGATTCACGCTCCCTAAGGTCTAAGATAGGTCGATCTTCTGGAAAAGGAATGCCTTCTTCGTTTTCCGAAATAGCAAGTTCTTCAATAGCTATAAGTCCAGGAAGATCTTGGTAATAATGTTTCTCCTAGGTGAACTAGGACCACTAGAAGCTGGAGAAGCAAACTCTGATATGGGAGTAGCAGCAATTTCAGATTCGGGTTCAGATATTTTAGGTTCTTCACCTATATCACTAGTAGATGCAACACTACCAGTAACTTCTGTAACGGATACGGGCTGCGGATTATAATCTGCCTCTAACGGTTGAGAATCAAGATGTACTATCAAAGAAGATTCTCCTTCTTCAAGTGACCTACTTCTACTGTCTCCAGGAGTTACGAGGACTTTCAAACCTTCAAGCTGGCTCGGTACTTCCTCAGGAGGTTGGCCCTAAAGTCTATGGGACTTCCTCAGTAATTCAGCCACGTTTACAAACTCGGGAGATTGGCCCCGAAGTCTACGAGACTGCCTTGGTAATTTAGCCATAGTTAAAGACTTTTAACTACTTCACACGCAAACAAAGTAAAATCTCAACGAAAACCACCTAAAGCCTCTAAAGAACCAAACAAATTGAATTACACGCCTAAAGAATCTAGGAGATCAATCACACACAAACAGTAACTTTCCGTACCGAAAACACTAGTTGGTGATGAAATCCAACGTTGCAGAGTTCGATACAGAAATAGCGGTTGGAGCAGTTACCCCGAGAACCTGCTTAATGAATAGACTGGCACAAGTTTCTCCACTTAACCGTATCGAGTGAAGAGAACCCCCCAGAAAATCAAAGTGAGTCTAGCCGACGTCTGCTCCAGGTACAGTGTGATCTTCCCGCCATCGTCACCTTAGGAAGAATCCTATAGAATATGGTCACTATGGTTACCAACAGAAACAAATATACCTGGGGGAACAATCTACGATCCGATACGCACGCAAGGGCAGAGTAACAAGCTCAATCCCCTTGAAGGCTCCTTGACATAAACCAAGGTTTACCAATAAGTGACCCCAGGCTCTTCGACAATGGTTAATCTGAGGTTTACCGTTTGTAATACGTGAATATCTGGCGTCGTTCTCAATGAGGAAGGATTGATTCCCACACTGGTTCAGACACAATCTCGTGCTTCTCCTTTAAGAAGATCTTTCCCAGAGCATATATGTAACAATTGGATTTTTCTCCTACCGCAAGATACAGCTACTTGTTTGTTTTACTATCTTGGAGAGTTAAGTACTCCCTACTCCAAGACACTAGCCTAAGCTATGTTGGTGTAATAAAGCCCTAGAAATAAAAAGATTTCTAGATTAATTTTACTTTAAGCGTTATTTTTATTGGTTTTTGATTAAGTCAAGAGGTGCGGAGATGAAACTCGTGGTGTGAAGACTCGACTTAAAATCACTAAAAAGATGCACTTAATATGATCAAACAATATTTTCTCTTCAATTAACTTCTAGCTAGGAAAGAGTTTGAGAATGCAAATGCGTGTAAACACAAATCTTTCTTAACAAACAAATTTAAGGAAGAGTTTTTGTTCCAATGCACTCAAAACGAGACAACTAGTTATTTACACAAGAATTCCTTTTTCATTCAAACGCTCAAATGCTACCAAAACAAACTTTTTCAAAATATATTTTTGTATTTTTATAAAAACACTCAAAACTATGACTAAAGCAAATCTTGAGAAAACTATGAACAAAGTAAACCTTCAGATCTACAAACTATAAAAAACTACTTGAAGTAAAAGCTTACAAAAAGTTTTTGTCTTTTCAAGGATGTTTTACTTGGTGATAAGCAAACCAAGGACTAACTTGTCCAGAATCACAAATCAATCAAAAAACAAGCCATCTTTTTTTCTTTTTTGTAAAAGTGAAATCCAAACTTTTAACACAAGCTTTTCGAAATTTTGGAAAGAGAAAACTCAAGATGGATTCCTCAACAAAGGTTGATTTTACAAATGGTCAGACTCATAAGAAGGCTAATAAAAACCAAGGTAATCTGAGGCTTTTATGCTTCTAAGCTCTGAGCTACTACACGACCAAAATGAAAATCAAGACAAGCAACCAAAACTTCTAGGAATTTCACCTAAAACCATAACACCAATGAAATTAGACCAAGGAAAGCTTTTGACAAGTCACAAGCAGGTCTGGGCAGAGGATAACAACACCTAAACCAAGATAAAACTAATTAAAAGAGGAAAAATCAAGTTTTTCAAAAATTTAGCAGGGTCCGCAGGCTCAGAGTTTTCACAGGTGCGTGCACGCTCTGTGTGCAAAGTAAACATGCGTAGAGGTACACACTGTCATACAAGCACAGGATGCGGACTTCTCCTAAAGTTATGAAAAGCCAAAACAAACCTAGATCTACTAAATCCACTCAATTCCACACACAACAAGTCAAAAACAGAAACAAAAAGGCAAGTTTTTCAGGTCAAAGAAAAACAAGGAAAACAATCAAGTCCCCAGTGGAGTTGCCATTTTGTCATGTGGAATGAGTCGAGGTTGCGGACAAGATCGACCTTCCTAGTATCTACAGATATCTAGTGACAAGCAAGCCAATCAAAAACTATCTTTCTCTAAATATGCAATTAAAAACAAAGGTAAACAAGTGAATTAGGCCTACCTTGGGTCCAATGCAATTTTGTGGAAGCCTCGCTCCCTCGCTCCAAATGAGCTTCCTTGAAGTGTAATTTTGCAAACACAAACAAGCAAACCAAATTAAAAATCACCTAAAAAGCCAATATTATAAAGCATATTCATCATAATGATCAAGGAGATTATGAAACAAACCACATAAGACAATTTGTTGAGAAAAATGAATTTGATTGTATTAATTCAAATGAAGAAGAACTTTACAACCTGTGCCTTGATGCTATACAAGCTCCTCCGAGGGTCTGACAAGAATTCTCCTCTACTTTGACAAGTTTCACTCACTTCCCAATGAAACCAAAAGGTATGTGATCTCTCCTCTCAAGTTTAACTAGGAAGTCCCAATTCCATCAGCATTTACCCTCAAAATGTTCAGCT
>APFE031620359.1:5220-15232 GCA_000404065.3 Pinus taeda
ATCCGTTGTTGGAGTTTCAGTCGGGGGAGAGTATTCTTCAGAAGAAGATTCCACATGTTGATCTAGAATAGGAATCCCCCCTTCAAGATGTGGAATATGATTATCAAATTCTTGAAATCATTTCGTTTTTGCGAATCTATCCAAGCTATCAAGTTGCCTCTCAACAACATTGTCAGATTTGGATTTCAAGAAAAATTACATCTCTAGATACAACAAACTTTTTATTTACTTCATCATAGAGGCGGTATGCTTTGGAGGTGTTTGAATACCCCAGGAAGATACACTTATGACTTATAGCACCAAGTTTGTTTCTATGTACCTTTGATATCAAAGCATAACAAGTGGAACAAAATACCCTGAGATGTTTTACTGAAGGAACATGTCCATACCACAATTCATAAGGAGTCTTGTTTCTTATAGCATTAGATGGACATCTATTCTTTATATATGCAGCACATAGAATAGCATCAGCACAAAACATTATCTTTACATTTTTGAAGAAAAGCATGGATCGTACCATATTCATGATTGTTCTATTCATTCTTTAAGCGACACCATTCTGTTGGGGATTATAAGGCATAGTTGTTTGATGTTTGATCCCATGTTGGCAAAGATAGTTTTCAAATTAATTTGATGTATATTATTTTCCATTATCAGTGCGAATAGACCCAATATGAGATTGTGCATCATTTTCAATCCATTTATGAAAATTCTTGAATGTTTGGAAAGCATCAGATTTGTTCTTCAATAAATAAACCCAGCACATTCTGGTGTAGTCATCAATAAATGTCATGATATATGTATTTCCATTTGCAGAAGAAACAGGCATTGGACCACATAAATCTGAATGAATGAGTTCAATTTTCCTATGTGCTCTTGAATGCGAATCATGAAAAGGATGTTTGTTATGCTTTCCTAGAATGCAAGCATCACATTACTTAAGTTTTCTAGGAATTGTAGGCAAACCAGCAACACCATTTTTCTTCAATAAGCAGAGACTGTCCTAGTTCAAATGTCCAAAACTAGCATGCCATAATAAACTTGATGGAAGTGTACCTTCTTCATGATGAGAATTGTATGAGAAATGTTGTGCATGAGCAGATGTTCCTTGCAGTTTGAGAAGCCTTTCTTCTTCTATTCCCCTCATGACAAGTGAGTGGTCAGTTGCTTTTCTTACCTCAAGCTTGCCATCAAACATATGAATGGAGCTACCTTGCTGGCAGATGTTGACCAAGGACAACAAGTTTCTCTTGAGCTGTGGGAGATATAGAACATGATCAAGAAGAAAGTCTGGAAGACCAGGCAGTTTAACCCTGATTGTGCCAAGCCCTGATGGCTTCATTTTTGACTGATCTGCAAAGTATATTGCTCCATCAACATTGTCAGAGAAATCTTCAAAAAAATATTTTCTATGAGTCATGTGACAGGTTCCTCCTGAATCAAGCAACCAATCACTTTTCCAGGAAGCAAGTCAAGCATTAAACAAATCTTCATTTACTCCAATGTTACATTGTGCCTCCACATAGTGAATGGATTCAGGTTCTTTACCTTTGTTTGTATCATCAGTTTTACCTTTCTGTTGGTTTCTTTTCTGCTCAATTTTGTCCCATGGCAGCTTGCATGTAGAGGCACCATGTGATCCATTTCTTTTGCTGTGAATACAGTGTAAATCTCCCTTTTCTCCTTGAGAATGTCTGCCCCCCTGCCTCTGAAATATCTTCCTCTTCCTCTTCATCCACCTCTTGCTCTTGTAGAATCTTGAGCAGGATGCTTTTCTTTATGAGCAAGGCACACAGTCTCTTCAGAAGACTCAGGGGTTGTCTTTTTTCAAAAGCTTTCTCTCTTCACCAAACCTTTTCACAAGAGAATCAAGTTATATTGAGATTTTCCTTTGCTTGGCAAATATGAGGATAATTGGAGTAAGTAGGATAAAGTGCCTTGAGAAAAGCAATAAGAGGAATATCCAATTCAACCTTAGTGGATTTGATATCATGCATTATAGACTTTACTTCAGATGCAAGAGCAAGAGGATCATTATTTTGCAGTTCAAGAGTGAAGAGTTTAATAATGAGTTAGACAACTTCAAGTGCAGAATGTGAGTCATAGAGCTCTTTCAGCTTTTGTAGGGCTTCAAGGAAGGTGAATATGACAAAATATGGTGACTCACCTCTTCATTTACAGATGTTGCGATTAATGCATAAGCTCTGTTGTTCTTGTTTTACCAAATGATGAACTCTTTGTCTGAGGTAGGCTGTACTCGGTCATTGTCTCCTTCTTCGACACACACTCCCTTCCACAACTCATTGAAGATGAGGGTGTGTTTTATTATCTGGGACCATTCAGGATAGTTCTCCTTGCTAGTGAGAACTATTCCCACCATAGATATGATTGAATGCATTGTAAAATCCAAGAGCTCTAAAAATACTTCTACTGCCAATATATAAAATATTTTCACTTCTAGTGTTAAAGAAAAATTGCACTATAATGGCAATATTATGAAAAAATGCAGTTTTTGTTTTTTTTTTTTTATCTTCTCCTATATTTTATTTCAAGCTTCTTCTGAATCTCACCAGTGGCATCCAGCGTTAAGAAAACTTCAGCACAACATTAAAAAATTCAGCACATGTAAAATGTTAGCGTAACTTTTCATGCACAATTGATTTAAAAATAAAAATCGTTTCAGACAACCAGCCTCTGAGCATCCAACGCTTGAAACAATGTTCGTTCAATGCAAAAAATGTACATCCTCAGTACGGACCAATATTAATTGACTGCCAAAATGCTCCCACGATCTAGTGAACAAACACATTTTTTGAAATTCAGCGAAAATTTATAAAAATATAAAACCTCTGGCCGACGCTTCCAGTATACTTTCTGTATGGCATGAAAACTGGAAAAGGAAAAATCTGTGGTTGGTGCAGAGGAAAAAGTAATGGATAGAGATGCTTGCCCTGCCTTCAAATATGTTGTTTACTTCAAGCCGAGGGGACCCTACGGAATTCAAGAAAAATTAATGGATAGAGATGCTTTCTCTACATTCAATCTTTGATCGAAATAGAGGGCGTATTGGTTTGTTCGGGACGTAGCGTAAGCTGTAGCCACTACTAACCACAAGGATATCAATCAAAAGAATTATTTGACAAGAATCCTCGGATCAGAGCAACGTAGCATTAAAAACGCAGATGGGTCAGACCTGCGCATCAAGAGGGAGTAATATTCAAACATTCAAGAGATATTTTAGAGGATAGAGGCGTTGAGGACAACAGAAGTAGGAACGTTTTATTGTTTTATGACAACGCTCAGTCAGGACAGTGCTCAGGTCAGGACAACGCTCAGATCAGGACAGTGCACCAGCGTACAGCCCAAAATAGCAAAAAAATGAAGGGAGTTACAACTATTTTAAGAACTGGCTTTGATACCATGTCAGGCCAGGCAGTAACTCTCCAATAGGCAGTAAAACTGATACGATTCATTTCATTAGCTACGCTATTGTTATATACAAAAGGGTGTGACTGCTCAGTTCATCTTCTGATGACTGTTCACATTCCTAATTTAACTATTTACATAAATTCACCCAATCATGAGGATTAGGTGTCAACAATAGTGTTACAAAATAGTGTTATAATATAATAAAACATAAAACAAACAAACAATATAGTGATAACATGAATTAAATAATGATAATGATTAGTATAATAGTGTTCCAAAACAGTCTGACAATATAGTAAAACAAAAAACATAAAACAAACAAACAATATAGTAATAACATGAATTAAAATTATTAATATAGTAATTAAATAATCATAATGATAAGTGTAATAGTGTTACAAAATAGTAAAACATAAAACATAAAACAAACCAACAATATCCTAATAACATGAATTAAAATTATTAATATAGTAATAACGTGAATTAATAATTATAATGATTAGTATAACAGTGCTACAAAATAGTGTTATGACATAGTAAAACATAAAACAAACAAAACAATATAGTAATAACATGAATTAAATAATGATAGTGATTAGTATAATAGTGTTACAAAATAGTAAAACATAAAACATAAAACGAATAAAATAGTAATAACATGGGATAAATAATGATAATGATTAGTATAATAGTGTTACAAAATAGTAAAACATAAAACATAAAACAAACAACTGTATAGTAATAACGTGAGTTAAATATTGATAATGATTAGTATGATAGTGTTACAAAATAGCAAAACATAAAACAAACAAACAATATAGTAATAACATGACTTAAATAATTGTAATGATTAGTATAATAGTGTTACAATATATTAAAACATAAAACATAAAACAAACAAACAATATAGTAATAGCATGAAATAATATTATTAATATAGTAATAACATGAATTAAATAATGATAATGATTAGTATCATAGTGTTATAAAATAGTGTTGCAGAATAGTAAAGCATAAAACATAAAACAAACAAATAATATAGTAATAACATGAATTAATAATTATATTGATTAGTATAATAGTGTTACAAAATAGTGTTACAATATTGTAAAACATAGAACATAAAACAAACAAACAATATCGTAATAACATGAATTGAAATTATTAATATAGTTATAACATGAATCAAATTATTAATATAGTAATAACAAGAATTAAATAACGATAATGATTAGTGTAATAATGTCACAAAAAAGTGTTTTTTCATGACATTATTACACTAATCAGACATACCCTAGCGCGCGCTCTGGAGCAGCCATACCCTAGCTGCATTTCGGTTCCTCTGCGCCCCTGCTGTTCTGCGGCATGAGGCTTTGGGTCGTTTGCCCCCCTTCTCAACATTCCCCTTTGAGCTTCTGTTGTTCAGAGCACCCGTCTTCTACTGGGCTAGAAGTTTAAGTCGGGCTTGCCCTCATGGAGGCCCCAAGCTCACCCCAGGCTGGCCTGCCCTCTTTTGCCGAAGATTTTTCTCCTCCCTTGGCCAGCTTGCCACAAAACAAGAAGAGCGAAGCAGCCAAGTTTTTCAAGTGGATGGAAGACATTCCTGAAATCTTCCTGCCGCCAGAGACCTCGATTCAGGTTGCCCTCTCCTTGGCTGAACGGGCTCTTGCCGGTCAGTTCACTGATCTATGGCCTTCTCCTAAGACCACTGAGTCCTAAGTAAACATGAACTGTGCTCCTCTGATCAAGAGCAGTGTCACCTCTTACTTCTTAGGTCGAGGGTATTTCCTTTTCGAATTCACCTCAAAGGAGGACAAGGATCTGTTTTTCCAGAATAGCCCCTATTTCATGGGGCCCTAGGGCTTGTACCTTAATAGATGGACCCCGGATTTAGACCCTGGAGTTGATGTCACTTCGGCGGTCCCTGTGTGGGTCAGACTTCCTAATCTTTTAGTATATTGCTGGAACTGGGACTCGCTGAAACACATCGGAAATGCCCTTGGGAAGTTCATAGATAGGGAAAACAACAAAGATCAATATGATTGTGCTCATATATGCGTAGAAGTAGACCTAGAGGTGGGTCTCCTGGAAGCCATCAAAATCAAAGTAGGAAGCTGGTCCCATCTGCAGAAGTTGGATTATGAGCAACTGCCTTTCAAATGTTGAAAATTTCATGTCTATAGACACTTCGCTAGAGGTTGCCCAACCAATGTGGAACCAGAACAGGGTAAAGAAGAAGCTTGGAATCAGGTCAAGTGCACCAGGAAATCCCAAAAGCAGGCTGGTCCAAACGGAAGAGGTCCACAGGCGCCCCCTCAGCAACCTCCTCCCAGAAAGGAACAAGAAAACAAATTTTCCCCTCTAATCTCGCAAATGGAGGAATCTCAGGAACCAGAAAAACAAAAATCAACCCCTCCCTCTAAAGCTCCCAAAGGTTCTGGAAATAGAGTTGATCAAGCTGGAAGTGGTGTTCCAGCAACATAGGCAATGGCTGAAAGTGGTGTAACAACAATAGATTTGGCAATGGCTGAGAGCTCCAAAGGAAACATTATTGCAGTTGAGGAAGAGGAGCATGAATCAGAGTGCTCAGAGGAAGAAGGGGAAATAGGAGAATCCCAAGCTTTGATAAGGAGATCCACAAGAGGCCGCAAAACAGACGGGGAAAAAAGAGAGTACGAAACCTTCAATGATAAGCTTCAAGGTAGCCAGCCAACTCTTGAGAAGCTACTAGCATCAAAAGAAAAGTTGGCAAGAAACCAGCCCCAAGGCTCCAAGGGAGCCGACTAGAAATATAAATGATGAAGATAGTCTCCTGGAATTGTAGAGGTATGGGGAGAAGAATCAAAGAAGAAGACATCAAAAGTTTAATAAGAATAGAAACTCCTAACATACTTCTCATCCAGGAGACCAAACTGGAAGACTCTGTCTTCCTTCAGGCAAGCAAGAAACTTTGGAGAAAATGTGAGGTGAAAGCTATCTCAGCTCGAGGGGCTTTTGGAGGGCTGGCCACTGTTTGGAATGCTAGCAAATTCTATTTCATCTCTGAATCCCTCAATACTCAGTAGCTACTCTTAAAATTGCTGCACTTAGACTCAAAAGAGATTATCAGCCTCTTCAACATGTACATCCCTGTGAACGCTGTGGAAAATAAGTCCTGCTCGGACTCCATAGGAACCCAAGAAGATCTAATCAATCTGGAGAATATCATCATATCAGGAGATCTCAATCTTACTCTCCTTTCAATAGACAAGAGAGGAGGCAGCAATGCTCGAGATCCGGCAAGGGAATGGGCAGAGGACCTTATGCAGGACTGGGACCTCCTGGACATCAAGCCAATCTCGGGTAACTTCACTTGGACTAACAAAAGAATTGGTCCTAGCCATATTGCTGCTAGATTGGATAGATTCTTAATTCAAAGCCCTTTTCTTCTGCTTGGATTAGAAGCTAGACTTCACATTCTCCCTTGCAGCACTTCAGATCATAAGTCCATCAAGCTGGAACTGGTGTTTCAGATTGACCTTGGTCCAATCCCCTTCAGATTCAGCCCGCTATGGACTAATGAATCAAACTTCATGCATTTAGTTAAGGACATCTAAAGGCAGCTAGTAAAAGGCTCCCCATTTTTTGTCTGGGAGGAGAAGCCCAGAAGAGTGAAAACGACTTTAAAATGCTGGGTCAAAACTCTACCCAATCTAGCAAATGAAAGAAAAAATCTTCAATGCAGTGTGGAAGGTCACCACCTCCAAGCTGAAATAGCTGATATAACCAAAGAATTTCTAGACATAGAAGCCCAGCTGCAGCAAAACTTCCACAAGGCTTGTCTAACAGAAGAAGAGTACTGGAGACTTAAGTCACATAGTCTTTGGCTTAAAGTAGGGGACATGAATTCTTCCTTCTTCCATAAACAAGCTCAGGCTAGGAAATGTACCAATGCCATTTCTAAAACTAAAGATGGCACTATTACTCATAAAGACAATGCAAGCATCAGAAAAGCTGCCTCTCTTCATTTTAAAAGCCTATATAGCGAAGATAAAAATCTAGACCAAAGCTCTGATATGATTGACGGGGTTCCCTCCTTGATTACTGTTGAAATGAATCACCTTCTTGAAGCTAAAGTCACTAAGAATGAAGTCAAGGATGCCCTCTTTGACATGGACCCGGACAAGGCCCTTGGACCAGATGGTTTTACAGCCAAATTCCTCCAATCTTGCTCGCAGATTATGGAAAAGGATCTATAAAAAATGGTTATCAAGTCCCAAGCTTGCCAAAAAATTGGAGGAAGCATGAACACTGCTTTTCTTACTATCATTCCCAAAGAGAAAGGAGCCATTACTTTCAACAGGTTTCGTTCGATATCGCTATGTAACATCGGTTATAAACTGATTACTAAAGTTATTGCTAATAGACTTAAGCTCATCCTCCCCAAACTCATTCCGGAAAGCCAAGGAGGATTCATTCAAAGGAGACAGAGAGTGGACAACTACATGCTAGTCCAAGAGGCAATCCACTCAAGTATGAGTCCCAAGGAAAAAGGTATGGTTGTCAAGCTTGATTTAGCGAATGCTTTTGATAGAGTCAAGCACAGTTTTCTGCTGAAACTCTTACACAAATTTGGATTTGGGGAGAACTTTATAAATTGGATTCGGGCCTGCATTTTAGAGCCTTAGATCGCTCCTTCAATAAACAGTAGAGCTGCTAACTTTTTCAAAGCCACAAGAGGTCTCAAGCAGGGGTGCCCACTCTCACCCCTTCTGTTTGTTCTTCAAGTCCCTGTCCTCAGCTTCTATTTAGACAAAAAATGATGGATCAGGAAATTGTTAGGCTCTGTATAGCAAGAGCTGTTAAAAACATCAACCATTCCCTCTTTACGGATGACACCTTGTTATTTGGAGTTTCCTCTGTGCTTATAGCCTCCAGATTTAAAGGAGTCATAGATGAGTTTTGTTTGATTTCGGGAAGCAGTTTAAACATTGGAAAATGCCATATCTATTGCTGGAACACCATTTCGAGCATGCTCAATTCCATTTCCAGAACTTTTGGTTTCGCAGCCTCCTCAAACTGGACTTCCTTCAAGTACTTGGGCCTTCCTGTCTTTCTTAAAAGAGCCTTCAGCAGATATTGGCTTCCCCAACTGGAGAAATTCAAGAACAAACTACTTGCCTGGGGCTTTTCTTGGCTCAACATTGCTAGTAATTCTGTCCTCATTAAATCTGTGCTTAACAGTCTTCCCTTGTTTTAGTTTTCCATTCTTGCTCCCTCCGAGATTCTCAGAAAAATGGAGAAGATCATTAGGATTTTTTTTTGGAAGGGGGGCAAGCAAAATGAGAAAAAGTTTTCGTTAGTCAGCTGGGATTCCATCTCCAAACTGCTCTTAGAAGGAGGCTTGAATTTCAAAAATCTTGGAGTTCAAAATATCACCATGGGGGCTAAGCTCATTTGGAGGATTATAGCTCCGAACCCTAGCTGGGCTCATCTAGCTCTTTGGTGCTAGATTTCTCCTAGATTGCTCCTTTACTTTGCAGATCTAGTCCGTGCTACTGGACACTCTGAGTCCCAGCTTCGAGTTGCCTTCCTCCACTGCTAGTTTTTTTTATAGATGGTTGCAAAGGTACTTTGGTCCTCCTCCAAAGAATAAAATTATTATAGCGGCTTGTTTAATTGTCCCTAAACTTATCTACTCACAGTTCTGGCTAGAGCGAAACAAAAGGATTTTTCAAAATTGCGAGTAGGACGTCAAGCTAGTGGTAGTTAAAATAAAATGCCAGTTAAAAGAGTGCCTGAGAGACCTCAAAGATGATTCAAATCTCACCCAGTAGGATAAAAACTAGGGCTCTTCTCTCGACCTACAGCTCCAAAAATTGGTAAAGAGTATCCCCCTCCTAAAAGTTTGGCAAATAACGGTTACAAAAAATGAGCTCCAGGGATGGATTGAAAACTAGCAAAGGCACTCCTTATTTTTTGATGGGGATGCTAAGGGCAATCCTAGAAGAGCTGGTGCTCGAGGGGTTATATTAAACCCAGCTGGTTCTAAGATCCACAGCTTTGCCTGGGGCTTGGGCATCGCTTCCAGCATCCAAGTTGAGGCCTTGGCTCTTTTTCAAGGACTCAAGATTCCAAAAGTGTTGAACATCAAGGAGGTCAATGATATTGGAGATTCTCAGGTTATTATCAACACTATGGTGAATCGTTCTAAGACAAAGGACCTAAGGCTAGCAAGGCTGATACACAAAATTTTAGATCTTGGTGACTCTTTCCATAATTTAAATGTCTATCATATGTTGAGAGCCAATAATAAGGAGGCGGACAATGATGCTAACAAAGCATCCCTTCTTACGGCTGGTGCTCTGCTCAAAGGTAGTAAGGGAATATGGGAACCAATTCCTTAAGTTAGATCATTGTCATGTTTTATTGCTTTTTGTTAAATCAGTTTGTTTGTACCCACAAGCTTGGGAAAAACTCTGAAATAGACCAAATAGTTGTAGCTAGGAAAATATGTGAGCTAATTATAAGTGTCACGGTCTTGCAAGCCTGCTCGGCACTTATCGTTTTAGACTCACCCTTTGTAATCCGCTTTTTGGCATTA
>APFE031620360.1:0-24637 GCA_000404065.3 Pinus taeda
TATTGAAGAAAGATGCATTTTCATGGACTCCAGAAGCAACAAAGGCCTTCGAACATCTTAAAGAGACAATGTGCTAAGCACCTGTCTTAGCTACACCGGACTTCACAAAAACCTTTATTTTGGAATGTGATGCTTCAGGAAATGGAATTGGTGCTGTTTTAATGCAAGATGAAAGACCCATTGCTTTTGAAGGTCGTCCAATCAAGGGAAAGTTTTTACACAAAGCTATTTATGAGAAGGAAATGTTGGCAATACTCCATGCACTTAAGAAATGGCGACCCTACCTAATGGGAAGACACTTCAAGGTAAAAACAGATCATGATAGCCTAAATACTTTTTAGAACAAAGATTATCCTCTGAAGAGCAACAAAAGTGGGTCACAAAGATGTTGGGTTATGACTTTGAAATCATGTACAAAAAAGGGAAGCAAAATGTGGTGGCAGATGCACGCTCAAGAAAGGATGAGGATGTGGAAGCATTGTTGTGTGCCATTTCTATTATCCAACCAGATTGGATAAATGAAGCAAGGGAGGAATGGAAGAGTGACGAAGAACTGTGGGCACTTATTCGAAAGCTACAACAAGATTCCAGTACGCCTGATACATTTAGCTGGAAAAATGATTCGTTATGGTACAAAGATCGCTTATACCTCTGTAAGAATTCCCAGCTAAAAAAAAATATTCTTATGGAGTTGCACACTTCTCCCTTAGGAGGGCACTCAGGATTTTTAAAAACTTACCATAGGGTTAAGAAAGAATTTTTTTGGGATGGCCTTAAATCAGATATTCAAAAGTTTGTGGCAGATTGTTTGGTTTGCCAACAAAATAAAGTTGAAACAATTAAGACACCAGGTCTATTACAACCTTTATCCATTCCAAGACAACGTTGGGAGGAGGTTTCAGTGGATTTCATCACAGGTTTACCCAAGTCTGAGGGAAAGAGTGTCATCATGGTGGTAGTTGACAGACTTACCAAGTATGCACACTTTTGTGCATTATCACATCCATTTAAAGCTAGTACAGTTTCTACTGCATTTATGGAAACAATAATTCAAAAGCTACATGGAAACCCAAAGATTATTGTAAGTCAGAGAGATCCCATTTTCACTGGAAATTTTTGGACATAATTATTTTCTTGTCTTGGTACTCAGTTAGCTCATAGTTCATCTTATCATCCTCAATCTGATGGGCAAACTGAGATAGTAAACAAAAGTTTGGAAGGATATATTCGTTGCTTTGTATCTGGTAAACGGACACAATGGGTGAAATGGTTGCCTCTGGCTGAATGGTGGTATAACACTTCCTTCCATACAACAACAAAAATGACCCCATTTATGCACTTTATGGGTATCAACCACCATCCATCACATCATATTTAAGAGAAAATTCTAAGGTTCAGGCAGTGGAACATCACATCGAACATCAACAACAAGTCCTCAAACTCTTAAAGGATAACCTCATGTTCGCACAAAATAAAATGAAACAACAGGCAGATCAACATCGCAGTGAAAGAAGTTTTGATGGAGGTGATTGGGTATTCCTACGGCTACAACCATATAAGAAAATATCCCTCAAGCAAGCTAAGAAGGACAATAAATTATCACCAAAGTATTACGGTCCATACAAGGTGTTGCAAAAGATTTGTACTATGGAATACAAATTGGAGCTTCCTGCAGCTTCTCGATTGCACCCAATTTTCCATGTTTCATGCTTAAAGAAGGTTATAGACGACAAGCTCCCAGCTCAAACAATATTGCCAGAACTTGATGAGGAAGGAAAAATTATATTGGAACCGGAAGCAGTCATAGAAACAATAACTCGATAGCTACGAAATTGATCAATTTCAGAGTATCTTATCAAGTGGAAGAACTTATCCGCTAAAGATTCCACATGGGAGGATGAAAATTTTATGCAGAAGTATCCAG
The DNA here is from genome assembly GCA_000404065.3 of Pinus taeda. Taxonomy (NCBI): domain Eukaryota; kingdom Viridiplantae; phylum Streptophyta; class Pinopsida; order Pinales; family Pinaceae; genus Pinus; species Pinus taeda. The sequence goes on from APFE031620360.1 coordinate 1,925, forward strand.
AACTACTCAAGTGTTGAGGACAATACTTTTTTGAAGGCGGGGGCATGTTGGGTCCCTATAATACTAGTGATTACCCCATTACTATTGTAGTTATACTCCTATTAATATTGTTGTGCCCCTATTGCCCCCACATTGTTATTACTGTGCCCCATAGAATCCCTCTATTGTTATTTTTGTGGCTTTATATCTTATTATTGTTAGGTCGCTGGTTATTATTGTGACTCCTTAGACTCCTAATATATAGAAAGGAGTTTGTCATTTGAATCATCCAAGAATTGTTCATTGTATGTAATTTGTTAAAGGAGGTTGCCCCCTCGAAGAGGCTGAATTCTAAGGCGTTGATCTATCTTTTCTATCTTTTCTTGAGCTGGTTTCTTAACAAAAATATTTCACATTTGATTTCATTTAATCTAGAACCCATATGTGCTCATCAATAAAATGAGGATGAAACCTAAGTTTTCTATGAATCTAATTTTTAATGTACGTAACAAAATTTATAGCTTCAGTAATAACATGAATTGTTGAGTTGTAATATGCAACATCATTATTTTCCATATATGTATGTCAATGAGAATGTGTGTGTGTGAAATTGAAATAAATAACACGAAACAAAAATTTATAAAAATAAGAATAAAACATAAATTTAATATACTGAAAACATAAGGATATAAAAAGAATAATAAGTGGAATTCAATTGATAGGAATGAAATTCAATGAAAATAAAACCATATAAATACCAAGGCCATCCATATTTCCATTGCAACATAACCTTATTAAAGATATACAATCTTCATTTCAAACATTAGAAGTAAAATGAGAATTTTATATGGGAAAATATTGATGTATTTACATCATGAAATTTTATTTCGAAAATAAAGATGGAATAGATAACCACATTCAAAAAGATTAAATACATTATTCGAAAAATGAAACAAAGTTGATGACAAATCAATTGAAATTATTGAGAAATACAATGAATAACTTATTGATATATATAGAAATTATTGGAAGTTATAATATCAAATAGTAAAATGTATTCATATAATTTCAAAACTATGATAAACAACTCAAATCTATTGAACATATACATGATACAATGATATGGAGTTCAATCATTGCTCATCTTTATTCCTAAGTGTAACATATGCACTATTTTTTATTTTACATAACCTTGTAAAGAGAAAGGTGGCGAAATCCATAAACCATCTATGGATTTCACTCTCGATATAGTTGTCAATGTCAAATCCTACCTCTCTTTATCTCCAATATCTAACGTATCTCGTTGTAAAGTTAGCCCCTATGATTTGTGTATAGTGAGGGCCCATGTCATTTTCAAAAGGTATTTGTTTAAGATTTCCTCTAACAACAAGTGCTATAGGCATAATATTTGGAAAATTTATGTCAAATGGAACACATGTGTACTTTTAAAAAATAATTATAGTGAATAGTGGAAGTTGAGGGGGCTTTCAACCAAGCATATAGAAGATATCTTCAATATATCCAAGTGCACCATTGACCAACCTAGCTTCAACCCAAAACACACATGTCAGCATGCCATGTTGTGAACGACATAATAATACTTCATGTTCCAAGACATCATCATTATTGTCAACTATTTGTGTTATTCTTGTTTATTCTACAACACATCTTGCAATTGGAGAATTCAATGATTTTAGCATTTGACAATTGTGCAAACTAACCAAATTATTCGTTGTAAACAAGTCAACTGTTGAATCAAGTAAAATATTTTCAATTGGATGCAAGCATATATCAACACGTGACATGAGAAGATCCCAATCATGAAAAAAAGGTTCTACATTCCTGATATTAGCTAATTATTATGAAAATAATATTGTTTCAGATCATATCTTTGTTACCAAATTTTTTTATCCAAAGTCACAAGAATGTTGAAGCTTCGCCACAGAACTTTCCTTGTTATTTTACCTAAATTCAAAGGTTTATCCTTGATAGGAGGTAGTTTCCCAAGGTCACCCACAAGAATCATGGACCTACCATCAAAAGGATAAGGCTTGTGATCAGGGAACATTTCTTGCAAATGACGATCTATATGTATGAATAACCTTGGACCTATAAAGCTCATTTCATAAATCAAGATATATCAAATGTACCTCATTTCATCTTGAAACATTGTTAGAGCCTAGACATTCAATGGTTTGATATATTTTATAGGAATTCTCAAAGCAAAGTATATTTATTTTCCGTGTATATTAAAAGAAGCAATACCAGTTGGAGCGAGAAATAAAAATGGACTTATACCATTTGTTGCTAAAGAATAACCTTAATGAATAAGAGAAGACTTGATAGTTCTAAGTGTTCCTTGAATAATCATTTTCATAGGATGATCATTTCCATTATCAATAGAGTGGCATAAAATGATATCATAAGTAAGTCGTTGCTTCTATGATAAAGAAGATGGTGACATAGTCATCTCCCCAACTGAGTTATCATTAACAACACCCAGATACTGGGAATATTTTATAAAATGAATAGCATGTTCTATAATATCATATGATACTGTTATTTGGTGCCAATCATAATGATAACAAAGTCCCTTTGACCAATCTTATCAATATCATAAATCTTAACATTGTTTGGAGGAATTATTCGGGAGTAGAAGTTGCAACTCTTGAGAATCTTGTTCAACATTCTCTTCATGCATGGGGATTTCAACATCTTATCCATTACTTTCATGTGACAAAGGAGCTCGGTCAACATTTCATGCACAATATCTTAAATTCCTCTTGTTCTCAATGATAATTTCACTTGAAAATCCTCTATCTGAAGGAATGTCACAAAAGATCTTGTACAAAAGCAACTCAGTCCACCAAAATGTCTCAAACTCTTTGGAATCCTCATTGGGTATAGAATGAAACCATGGCCACACTTGAATAATAGCATGCAAATCTTGAGGTCTTCATGGATATTTCTTATGAAAGACATCAAATGTCCAAGATATTGTTGTTTCTATCAAACACAAATGTTCAAGAAAATGGGGTCGGGTTTGATAAATCTGGACAAAACTATTATGGTAGGGAATTTCGTTGCAATGCACTGATAATTTTTGGAATATTTTCTTCCCAACATTTAGTGGAAAAAATTGTGGCTACATACAAAAAGAGGTAGCTTTATTAACATATGGTAGGTTTCTTGTGCTCCAATGTCACAATCAACAAGCATTTTTGTGAGGAACCTTTTATATGTAGACAATGTGGGAGCTTCAAGTCCACTTGCATTTACAAATCTTGTCAACATGTCATTATAACTTTCAGATTTTTTCTTCTTCTTTTGAACCATATTTTGTAATTTATTTCAAAACTACATGTCATGAAACAATTGGTTGACAATCAACATCTACTCACCACATTGTCAGTAGATCAACAATGTGAACATTCAATCAATCATCCTTACATTTTAGTTCATATTTATTTTTCCCTTTTTCAGCTATCAACAATATAGACTCATCAAGAACCTACCATGGAGCATTGCAACAACATGAAAGGATGAACCCTTTTTTCGTAAACATGAATCAACCCTCCATTTTGTACATCTCCACGCTTAGTTGATTGTTATGCAACCCGCTCACAAAACATAAGAAAAGATAGATCAACGACTTAAAAATTAACCTCTTCGAGGGGGAAACCTCCTTTAAATTACACAAATTAACAATTTTTGGATGATACAAATGATAAGGCCTCCTTGGTATATATAGTAGTTTAAGGGGTCACAATATAATTAGAGCCTACATAACAATGATAACCTAAGGGGAGAACAATAATAATATGGGGTCTACATGGGCGCAACAATAACAATAGGGGGATACAATAATAATAACAATAAGGGGGCTACACTAGTAATATAGGGATATAACATGCCCCTCTCATTTAAAAAAAGTGTTTTTCTCAACACTTGAGTGGTTCTGGATGCTTCTGTATAAAATTTGCATCCTCCCATGTGGAATCTTCAGTGGTTAAGTTCTTCAATTTACTGAGATATTTTTAAATTGATCCATTCTGTAGCTGTCAGGTTATTATCTCCATGACTACTTCAAGCTCCAATATTATTATTCCTCTTTCATTAAGTTCTGACAATACTGTCTGGAATGGGAAGTTGTCATCAACAACCTTGTTTAGGCATGAAACATGGAAAACTAGGTCATCTCAGGAAGATGCAAGAAACTCCAGTTTGTATGCCATAGTACCAATCTTTTGCATCACTTTCTAAGGACCATAATACTTAGGTGATAATTTATTATCCTTCTTAGCTTGCTTGACAGACATTTGTTTTTATGGTTGTAGCCTTAAAAATACCCAACCTCCTACATCAAAACTTCTTTCACTGTGATGTTTATATTCTTGTTGTTTCATTTGATTCTCTTCCAGAGTGAGGTTATCCTTTAAGAGTTAGAGAAATTGTTATTGATGATTGATGTGATATTCCACTACTTGAACCTTAGAATTTTATCTTCAATATGATGTGATTTATGGTGGATGATATCCATAAAATGCTATAAATGGTGTAATTTTTTTTCTAGCATGGAAGGAAGTGTTATACCAACATTCAGCCAAAGGTAACAACATAACCGATTGTGTTTGTTTATCAGATATAAAGCAATGAAGACACCCTTCCAAACATTTGTTCACTATCATAGTTTTCATGTATGATTGAGGATGATAAGATAAGTTATGATCTAATTGAGTACTTAGACAAGAAAATAATTTCGTCCAAAAACTTCCAATGAAAATGGGATCTCTTTCAATTACAATAATCTTCGGGTTTCCATGTAGCTTTTGAATTGTTTCAGTAAATGTAGTAGCAAATGTACTGGATTCAAAAGGGTGAGACAATGGAAAAATGTGTGCTTACTTTTCAAGTCTAGCAATTGCCACGATGATGACAATCTTTCCTTCAAACTTGGGTAAACTTGTGATAAAATCCATTGGGACCTCCTCCCAATGTTGACTTGGAATGACTAAAGGTCGTAATAGACCTGGGGTCTTAATTGTCTAAACTTTATTTTGTTGGCAAACCAAATGTTATTCAACAACCTTCTAAATATAAAATTTAATGCCATCCAAAAAAAATCCTTCTTAACCCTGTTGTAAGTTATTAAAAATCTTGAGTTCCCTCCTAAGGAGGAGGTGCGTAATTTCAAAAGAATATTATGTTTGAATTGGGAATTCTTACTAAGATATAATATATCTTTGTACCATAACGAATCATTTTTCCATAAAAATGTATCAGATGTATTCGGATCTTGTTGCAACTTTTCAATGAGTGTCCATACCTCTTCGTCATTCTTTCATTAGATATCTAATCCGATGGAGAATGGAAATGGCACAAAGAAATTCTTCCCCATCCTCATCCTTTTTTGAGAGTTCATTGAAAAAAAACATTTTTCTTCACTTTTTTGTACATGATTTCAAAGTCATAGCCCAACATATTTTTGACGCATTTTTGCTGCTTTTTTGAATATAATAATTGTCCCAAAAAGTATTAAGGCTATCATGATATTTTTTTACATTGAAGTGTCTTCCCATTAGGTAAAGTCGACGTTTCTTTACTGCATGTAGTATTTCCAACATTTACTTCTCGTAAATATATTTGTGTAAATGTTTTCCCTTGATTGGATGACTTTCAAAAGCAATGGGTCTTCCTTCTAGCATTAAAACAACACCAACTCCATCTCCTAAGGCATACAATTCCACAATAAAGTTTTTTTAAAGTATGGTTTAGATAGACCAGTTCTTGGCACATTACCTCTTTATGATGTTCGAATGCCTTAGTTTATTTTTAAGTCCAATAAAATGCATCTTTCTTCAGTAATGTTGTTCGAAGAACTTCTATTCCCCCATAATTCTTAATAAACTTGTAATAATACCCATTCAACACAAGAAATCGTCGAAGATACTTTATGGTTGTGGGGATCTTTTCATTCATTAATGGATTTAAATTTTTTAGTGTATACATTAACACCCTCATGAGATATTATATGACCCAAATATTCCACCCCCTATGGTCCAAAGAAACATTTGGAGGTTATTTCATATAATTGTCTCTCCTCCAATAGTTTGAGCACCCTGTCAAGATTTTGAACATGATCCTTCCAAGATTTGTTGTAGATTTGTATATCATTAAAAAATACTAACATAAATTTTCTATGTAAGGGTTTGAAAATGTAATTCATCAAACTTGACATGTGGAAGGTGCATTAGTAAGGCCAAAAGGCATGAAAAAAATTCATAATTACCTTCATGTGTTCTAAACGTTGTTTTCGAAATGTCTTCAGTCTTAATTCTAATTTAATGATATCTTGATCAAAGATCCAACTTGGTGAATTAAATTGGTCCATGTAATTCATTCAACAATTAATCAATCGTAGGAATGGAACTAGAGTAGAGAAAGAACTTTGACTAGGTCGAATTATACCATCCTCTAACATTTCTGCAAACATACATTTAATTTCACTCTTTTGGGCATAGGGAAATCTGTAAGGCCTGACGTTTGGAGGAACACTTCTTGTAATCAAGTGAATAGCATGATCATAATTATGAATAGGTGGAAGGTCTTTGACATTCTCAAATATCTCAGAATGATTGTCTAATTCTTATTAGAGATCTGGATAAATAGATGTTTTCGATCTTTGAACCTCTAGTGAGAATAATTGTGCAATTATGCCTCGTTGTTATTTCTTTAGAATATTTGTCATTCCATTAGAGCTAATTATCTTCCTTAGTTTCTAGGTGATACCCCTTGATTCAATTTCCTTTCCTTCCTAAAAACATTTCAAGAAAAGTTCTTGAAAATTAAAATTTATCATCCCCAAAGATTGTAACCATTGGACTCATGGTACAACATCAACAACACGCATTGGAATGGAAATGATTGGACTATTCAATACATATTCCCCCATGGTTAGATTGATACTATGTCACTTTAAAGAGAAATTTATAGTTCCTTCATTTTCAACCATCACTTGACATTCTTGTGCTAGATATAGAAAGCAACTCAATTCCTTGGCTATATTACAATGAATAAAATTATGGTTACTACCCAAATCAATCAGCAATATTACCCTTTTATTCTCGTCTTCTTTTATTTTTTGTGTTCCTTTTATTCCTCCTCTTAACAATGTATGTAAAATAATTTCTTCTCAGCACACTTATGAGCTTTAGTGTACTTGTTATCACAATTATAACAACGCCCTTTTTCTCTTCATTCCTCTAGTTGTTGTGGTGTAAACCTCGTAGGTTGTGGAATACTAGGAACAAAAACACTTCCATCTTTATAGTTGTGAGTGGTAGACTTCCTTGTTGCCATAATTTTTCTTTAAACTTTTCTTTCCACCTTGAATGCCTTCCCCAATAAATCAGGTTCCCAAAGGTGAACCTCATGTTGGATGGTATCCTTTAAATTCCCTATGAAGACATCAATCATATGCTCCTTTAGAATATCATTGACCCTAATATTCAACTTTTAGAAGTCTTCAATGTGATCTTCCATTGAACCCTTCTGTTTGAGATTTATCAATTGGCTAAAGAAGGTGTTTCTCTTCGTATCCTCATAATGTGCTATCATTTCGTCCATAAAAATTGACCAAGTGACAAGTAGTTTATGAGAAAAATCCATCGATTCCATACAAATTTATTGAGTGCTAAATATAAATATGTAATTCATACCTTTTTTGTGGGTTGAAAATCATGTAGATGAAAATATTTCTCCAACTATAGTATCCATATTATCACATCGTTTTTATCAAACATCGTCATATCGATGTTTGGAATGTGGTTGATCTTCAACCCAAAGTTAGAGTCTCTAAAAACATGATGAAAATTCCTTTTATTCTCATCATGAGTTTCATGGAATAACTTGTCACCATTAGGAAGTATTTCTTGTAGCAACTTTGTCAAACCTTCCTTCAAGCCTTCCATTTTTGCTTTTAAACCATCCTTCAAATCTTCCATTTTTATTTCTAAACCATACTTTAAAATTTCCATGTCCCTTTTTATTTTTAATTCTAAACCATCCATGTTCCCTTTTAAACCATCCATCTTAACGTTCATCATTGTTTCCAATTAATTTTTGGTTAATCTTTGTGAGAGCGAAAATTGTTGCACTTGATCTCATAATATTGATATCTCATGTTGCATTCCTTCCTCTTATGCATGCATCATATTAGATATTTCTGGTTTATTACTAGGTGTATCCATATTTTTTTGCAAGGAATATTATAAATAACGATATATATATTCTTCACTATGCCCTTTGAATTGCTTCAAACTGATTTTTCAAACAAAAGTTATGCAAATTTAAAAAAGACACACATTTTTGCTTTTTTTTGGAGCTTCACCTTGAAAATATTGTATCTCTATAATTTCATCTCTACAAGGCCCAAATTAGGTTTTTTTGTAGGACTCTAAGTCTTATTTCCAACACCATAAGTCATACCAATATTGGATTCTTCAAAGTGAAGTTATGCAAAATCTCCCACGATGACTTGATTATGGACTGGTTCAATAGAGAAAACGTGTATTGGATGCCATGTATCTATATTTCAACCTGCAGCCCTAAAATTGATGTATGAAAAAATAAATTCTATGCAGTTTTAGTCACTTTTTACATAATTTAAATATGATGCTTGAAAAATAAAGTTATGACGCTTTTACCTAGGTGACTAAATTCTGGAGCATGTAGAAACCCTGACTTATTTGGACCATATCTTCAGAAGTATACTGAAACACGATCTAAAATTTCTACATGGTTTCCACCAAGATTTTCATTCCACGTGGTCTAAATTTTAGTTTTTTAAACTTTGTAGAAAAAAGGTTATAGTGAAAATTCCAAGATGACCTATTTGAAGCAATGAAACCATAAAATCTAAAGCTTTAATATCAAATGTTATGCAACCATCTCAAAAGATATAAGAAAATATTGATCAATGACTTAGAAATTAGCTTCTTTGAGGGGGAAACCTCCTTTAAATTGCATAAATGAATAACTCTTGGATGATACAAATGACAAGACCTCCTTGGTATATATAGGAGTCTAAGGGGTCACAATATAATCAGAGCCTACACAAAAATAATAATTTAAGGGCACAAAAATAACAATAGTGGGCGTCACTAGGGAACAACAATAACAATGTGTGGTCTACATGGGAACAACAGTATCAATAGGGGGCTAAAATGATAATAACAATAAGGGTGCTACAATAGTAATATGGGGACCTAACATTCACTAAACGCTCACAATCTTCATACGGATTACAAGAAAAAAATTGTGAAGTGTTCAGAAGGCATGGATAATCATTCACACTTTGGGGAATCATCACATTTTGATGATGGATGTAATGTGGATTCCAATTTGTCACATATTTGTCAAAGAAACTCTTTGTTGCATGGACATTCGAAGGATTGGACCAGTCTAATGTTTGGAGCACCTAGAAACCATAACAAACCATGGATGTGGTTAGAACCTCTATGTTACCACTCATACCTAACAAAAATTAAGATATGTTCAAAATATATAAAGAAATAAAAACAATAAAAACATGTTCCCATATTATAAAGAATGGGAGAAAAGGGAAAAATACAAACCTATACCAATAGTCTTTAGCTCCGAGATATTTTTGAAGATCTAATTCATGGAATAAATTGAATCTTTGGTGCATATACATGGAAAATATATGTATATATTGAATAACATTTTAAATTTTTTTTTGCATGAATATTTCCTTGACCAAAATTCACATTTGAAGGTATAAGACTATGTAAGTCAAGCCACTTTGTGTCCACTACACTTAAAGTAAAAGATAAATAAAAATTGGGAAACCTAATTGGGTAATCATGTCAGTGAGTTTAGTATGACACTTTGTTCAATATTCCCTTGTGTCCCTAACTGACAAACTAAAATGCATTAATTTCTCATCTAACATATTATCGGGTAAATCTTTGAATTGCTGACATAAGTCTTCAATACTTGTAGGTGGATTTTCATGCCTACTCTTTTTCAAAAAGAAGAAATTTATTCCTTGGATATGATTATGAATAATCATGTTCAATAAGAAATATTGAAACCAAGCATGGCTTCCAAATTTATTGTCAAATTATCTAAGTAAATGTCAACCATTTTCATGTATTTCAACATTACAAATACATGGATGGAACCAAACAGCATCACCAGTGAGAAATAGAGTGGGAAATTCCATGTCTAATAACCCTTTTGTAGTATATTGATTGATGGGAGATGAACCAATTTTTGGCCAATCCAACAAGTCTGAAGATGTTTAATCTACATTTTCAATAAATCTTCTTATTTGATCCACTTCCCTTCATCTATGAGGTAGGCGACTAACGAAAGGTGAATGATGAGAGTGCAAATAATTAGGCCCCCAGCTTTGAAATTCTTCATCAATTATTGTTGTTTTGTCCATATCATAATCAACAAATTGTAGCTTGCTTGACACATTAGTTGGAATTTTAGGGAGAGAAACAATTGATTCCATGTCAATTTCAACATCGTGTAATATTTATCAACATGAATTTTGTAAAGAAATGCATCTATCACCCATTGTATTTTCACATAACATTCATAATATTTGGACTAGACAGCGTGTCTCCTCACAATTAGGAAATCATGTTGGTCAACATGTAGTGGAAGATTATTTGCAATCAAAGAAATACCGTGAGGAAAACTTATTGTGTGCCCACTATATTCAAAACGAGCATGCATCAATTTCAATATTGGATTAACCTATGCTATTAGCATATCTTAAACTTAGGTAATAACTATGAGAACATCAATTTGTTCACCAGGATCTGTGTTATTGAAATGAGAGAAACTGTGGGATCCTTTCTCATGCTTACATCTTTTACAAATAGGTCCTTCATGCCATCTAACAACTTGTATACCAGGATAACATTCATTGTATATTTGGCACATTTGCATAATAGACAAGTTATCAATCCTAAAGTGTAATTCTCTATGAAATGCAATTGTCTCTCTGCTAAAGTTAACATAAGTACTTTCATTTTGTATATCAGCGAGTACTCTGGGTTGACCATGATTTCAAGCATGTTCTCCTATATTACGATCACTTTCAATGTTTGTTTCCATAAAATCATGATATTGCATTATTGTAAATCAATTGCATATGATTATGTTCTGCCAAGATGAAAATATAAATCCTAATGTTATAATTACACATGAAAAAAATGAGAAATTTAAGTCTTGAAATGTGAAATACATTAAAAACATGCAACATTTACATTCTCTTGCAAATTAGATGGTGCTGGTTCAACTAGAAGAAGGAATGAACGTTGTACTTGGCATGAATTTATTTCTCGGGCAATATTCATTTCAATATCGTTCTACAAAAATGGATAAAATAAGAGATCAATGAAACAATAAATACAATACTTGGAAATGTATAAACACCATGAAAAAAAATTGTTAGAAGAACATGTGTTGTTCCAAGAGAGTAAGCATGTTTTTGGCCCTCGGTTTTGGTCTTGTTTTTGCTCTAAGAAACTTACTAATCCATCTATTTACCATCCATTCTTCACTTTATTCATCCCATTTTGATGTATTTTATATCCATTTAGGTATTTAATTTTAATTTTTCAATTTCTAGAGTTTTTATGAAAATTTGGTTTTAAGTGCAAAAATTGGCAGATTCAGAAATTCCCGTAATAGCTATATGGTTGATATGGTTGCAGGACACTTGGGCACGAATTGGATGCATGGATAGACAACTTGGGAACTAGGACTAAGCCAGCTATGCTTAGTTCGAACAAAACAAGCTTTATTAGGCCCATTCGATGCTAGTCAACCTTGACTAGTCATTCATAAATCCCATATCTTTTGGGATGGGAGTGATGAATTCGACTTAGATAGATGGAAAAGAGTATATGGGTTTGTTTGAGTGATTATATATCAGTTTGTTTCATGAGACTTCTATTTAAAAGCCAAAACTTTTATGGCTTATGTATTGACTTATTATACTTTTATTCTGAGACACTTTTGGATTGGAGAATTAATTTGAAGACTTGTTCTATTTGTTCAATTATATGGATGTGTGACTGAATTTGAGCTTCTGATATCACTCTTCAAGTGTGCAAAGCAAGGGTGGAGGGCCCTGTTGTGGCCAACAACAACCCCCCCCCTTTTTTCATTTAAGTGTCATCCAGAATACTAAATGAATGGGGACCCTTAGTTAAATCTTTGGAAAAGAAAGAATTTCCTTTCTTCAAAATAAGATTACCATTGTAAGCTTAGGAAAATATTTTGAATACTTAAAAAAAACCTAAGTTTATAATAAGAAAAAGGTCTTTAAAAAAGAAAAAAGACGCATCGTAAAATGATAGTAAAGTACTATCGTTTGGCTATCGCATCGCAATAGAAAAACTAATAATAAAAAACTTCAAGATTTACCGATTTGTGATGACACCGATCGCGATATCGCATATCGCAGGAAATAGGCTAACGAAATTTGGCAAGCATAAGACTTTTGCGATCTGCGACGATGTGATATCGCGACAAAATGATGGTTGCGATATTAAGCCAAACCAGCTCTGTGACGTTATATTTGCAATAGCGCGATGGTGCGATAATGCGATAGTGCGATAATGTGATGTCGCGATCTGCGAAGTTATGAAGCAAATCGCAAAGTCACTCCATCGCGAATCTTTCGGTTACGCCATTCAAGAAAAGCCACTTACCATAATCTGACTCAAGATCATGCGCTTTAAATGATAATAAAAAGATCAGCTGTCAGTTATTAATGAAATATAGACGCGTGCTCTTCAAAGAATTATTTCACGTAAGGTGACATATTTGATGTATCTGCTGCATTTAAAACTCTCCCATCACCTTCCTTGATCAATCATTTCCATTTCACTTGTGAGCCGCAGGGACAGAGAACGGAGGACTATACAAGGCAATACGCAAGAAGAAATGGGAAAGATGAACAAAGCTCAGAGCTCCGAGATGAAAGGAATGGCACCTTTATATACAGACACGGCTTGCAACAGAGACGGAGGGATATCAACATGGGAGGGCATGTACAGACTGCTTGAAGAAGAAAACCCCAGAATAATGAATGTTACCACTGGCTCAGACTCACAAGGTTCTTCCGAAGCATCTCTAGAAGATTTAGCATGCTCATTCCTACATAGGATAGAATCCATGCCCAAAATTCTCCCATATATGGACATGATCAAGTGGATACTTGATAATGCAGAAATGAAAGACAGACAGTTCAAGATTCAAGGACAAGGGCTCATCGAATCATTCGCTGCACAAGATTTAAATCTCATGTATCACCTTCCTGAGCCGCAGGCAGCTTACAATACGCAATTCATTGAAAAATTCGTGGCAGAGAACCCGAACCTATCAGAGACCACCAAGGATTGGTCCAGAAAACATGAACTGCTCAAGAAAGAGAAAAATGGTATGTACAGCACTGGTTCCCTCACCTCCCCATATTGTTTTGCTGTGGCCATGCTCTGTAGATTATTTGGGAAGCCAGATATCAATAAGTTTTCATCTAAATGGTTACCATTAATAGATGCTACCACAAATTCCATAATTGTAGATTGGGCCAAGATCTTTTATGATAACCTAGTCAAGGCTATTCTCAGTTACCGGTCTAAAAGATCCATGTCTCAAAGGGTCTATCCTCCTTTTTACCTATCCGCATATGTTATGGATTCAATTTGTTATGTTTCTAAATTTCCTGTTATGGGTTGGGAATGGACAACTCAGGTTCCATTACCCATCCATGTTTATCATAAGATATTATGGGACTCCCAGTTCATTCCCCATTTCTACCAAATTTGTCACGGGCTTGTTTTACCATTATATATAATGTTATATAATAAATACCCCCGGAGGTGCTCACCTGAGGCATAGATAGATATCATCCCCATCGCAAGATGGTTCGGGGAGGAATTATTCACCTGCGTTAGAGTATTTGGAAGCAATATCCGCCCCCCATGTTTTACCTTTGTATATCCCCGATAAACTTCTGGCTCGAGAAATTGCTTATCAAACTTGTTCAGAAGGCAGCCTAACAACGGATTTGAAGGATAAGAAGAAGGCCATATGGCCACAACTTCCTATGGTTTGTGGGGCCTTTTCGCTGTTCAATGTTGGTCATGCGTTTACAGAAATCCAAAATATAACATGTCTGCAGTTATTTAAAATCCCTGCAAGACCATTTGACCTAAATGAAATTGCTCAGAATTTCACAACTACAGTCAAGGTGAAAGTATTCTTTGGAAAAAAGTATTTATTTGATGACTTATTCCAAAATAAAGACTCGCTTCAAGAAATTTTGCGAGAAGCCCAATCACAATTATCTCCAGAAGACTTTCAAAATTTCAAGGTATACAGGGAAAGAAGATTGGCCACTATTCCTTTAGAAAAGTTGCGATTACCTACTAGAGAGCCAACTCCAAGCATTAGCCTCAGTGGAAATTCAAGCAGTTCCAGATCTAAATCTAAATCTGTGCAAGAAGTATCTGGACATTCTAAAAGGTCTAGGAATGACCAAAATAAGAGTGAAGAGGCAGCTAAAGACACGGCTCAGTCAATGGAAATTCCGCAACAGTAAGTTATTACCTGCTCGCAAAAAGATCCTACCTCTCTCATTACCAAATCGCCACTTGTCATAACCGAGTTGGATAAGGAATGGGAAACCTTCAATGAAATGATCAATCTTGAAGGGCAGATCCCAAAAACACCTACAAGCAATACTTAGATTGCAGGAGGAGTAATCCCAATCATGGTCAGCAATATCTCAGAAAACGAACATGCTCCTATCACTCCATCTTCAGAGCTTGTACTTAATATAGAAGAAATTCTCCTCTAGACATCTTTTATAGTCCTCAACATAAGGCAGTAGTAAGGAGACAGAGAAAGAAAAGAAAGTTGGAAAATACACTGCATCAAGACGCTGAGCAATTCGACGTCTTATGGAAAGACCCCAATAGTAATCCAATTGAAAATCTCACTAAACTGTCGCAGATCGCAGGAGCATATGCTTCTGCAACTATTGACAAAGCATCAGAAGTACAACAATTGTCAAAAGAACAAGAAGATCAAATACAATTACTGTAACAACAATTGCAACAGGCCAATGCTAATAATGAGGCACACAAACAGCTTGAAAAGTTGCAAGAATATTTCCAGCAAATACAAATAGGTTATCAAAGAAGTCTGGACGAGAAAGGAAAACTATTGCAAAGTTTACAAGAGATGCATAAAGATGAGCCTAAGCTTACATAGTTTATTTCAGAATCTATTGCATTGAAGGAACAACTACTGCAACAACAAGAAGTGCTGGGACAAAAGATATCACAATGGAGTTACTATTGCGAGATGAGTGATAAGATCACTAATCTAGTGGTCGAATTACGAAGCGACTATGATCTGGCTGACAAACAGGTGACTGATTATCTGGCTTGGCAGGATGGAGATGAAGGAAAAGAGGCAGGCGCACCCAGGATAAATGAGAATCATAAAGAGTTGCTCTTTAATAAATGGTATGTTCAAATCAAAGAAGCATAAAAAGCAGCAGGAATGGCAGCTACAACAGTAGGTATTCTCATTGACTGTATAAATGAAAATTTGCACAGAGCAAATTTAATCGCTGAAACTACTCTGGGATATTTACCAAACATACCAAAATTAGAGGAGGATTGGAAGCAGAAAGCACAAGAAAAGGAAAAAGGAGTCCAAGCACTAAAAAGATTAAATTGGGAATGTTATTGGACATATTTTGTAAAACCGCATAGTCAGTGGATGATCGTGAAATGTATCATAAATGCAGCTGAAAAGGTGGTGCTAGAACTCGTCAATTCCGTTTTCTCAACCCAGCTCAAATCGGAAGTTAACTGAACGACTCTCCTTGAGCAAATGTTGAATGCATGCAACTTTAAAGACCAGATACATAAATAGTTTTCTTTTAATATTATTTTTGCTTATTAGATTAGAAAAAGGGCAGTCATTTGAAAACCGCATCATGATTTTTTGTAAAGAAACTATTATTAGATTTAGTTAGTAGTATTTAAACCCTTCTCATGCATTTAGAGAAGGGTCCAGGAATTTGTCAAAAACTTATCCTCAAAACATGCACTTCTGCACATCAGAGGAGGTTTTGATGAATGAAAGGATCAAGGTTTATTAATTTTTGCATTTGATATCTACTACTAATGTTGCACTTTTGTACTCTTAGTAGATATTAGAACAAGGAGAGATAAATCATTGTTGCTTGAAGCTTATGAGTAGGACCCGTCATAAATGGTACTTTTATCTCTTGACCATTCTGTTTATATTCTTAAAGCAATATATAGTTTTTAGTTGCTTACATGTTATTACATGAATGTTTGTGTTACCATTTGGCACTTTTGTACGGTGGAGCCATTTATTTATGTTTAATGTGTGAATAACTTATTATGCGATATGCTACTCACAATTGTTTTTCCTAACTTCTTATGCAAAGTGGTTCATCTTAATTGATTCCCATTCTTATAATCGCTGAATGATCTTTATTACCAGTTATTATATGAAATCTCTTTAGATCGCATAATAGAAGAATTACATCCTGGGTTAGCATATATTAGATGTGCCGTTTTCATTAGATTACAATAGCATAGAGTTAGACTAAAGTAGTTTAGATAGGAACTTGTAGATCTGCAACGTATGATCCTGCACAATACACACACACCCTTAGATTGGGAAACTGGTCCCATTATCCCCAGTTGGACCCGCTATATCAAATGGATAAGGAACTGTCAACCAAGGTCCAGACTGGGTGGTGATCCCCCTTGTTTTCGACCCAATTTTTAGGGCATCAACATATTTGGCACTAGAAGGAGGGCCTGTACATGTTGTCTGTTGGAGTTGTGGGCAATTGTGATATTTGAATTAGGATGGCTTGTCTCAAACCTCCCATTTGGAGTTGTATCCATGTTTCTGCCTCTTCCAACACCCCACCTGAAGTGGTAAGATTGTTGTCTCAGGTAAAATTCAATGGTAAGAGTACTTCTTCTTCTTTTAATCATGCCCTTCAATTTATTCAAATGTTTTAAGTTCAAACATCCAAGGAATTGACGAAGGCATTTTATGCAGAATTTTTACTCTCACATTCACAGCGAAGCAAGAAACTAGTGTAAAACCCTCCCAGTGGCCTCAATTCACAGCTGGGACCAATTTTTCAAGGCTTTCATTTGTAAATTTGATTGCTATGATTATGATCAGGTATATGATGAAATTGAATATCTACGAAAAGAAGATGAATCTGTTAGGGATTTTAATATGCAATTTCATCTTACTTGTGTAAGATATGATATTGAGAACGAACTCATAAATGAAGAATCTTCATATTGTGTTGAACATAACTATTCCCTGCCTCCTATGCCCGATCAAGCAGAAATTAGTCCAAGTCTTGTTCCATTTTCTTCTAATATGAAAGAACATTCCAATTTGGATATGTGAATCACTCATGATGAAGAAAATTCCCAAAGATTAGGAGACATGCTTGCTCTAATACAAGAGAACACAAGCGAGAATGTTGAAAGAAAGCCTGCCTTGGAACCATAAAGCAACTTGGAGACAAGGTTAGATAATATCATCGCAAGTCGACAAATGCAGATGTCAAGGTTAGAACAACAAACTCCTTCTCTTTTGGAAAATACGAACACACAAAGGTATGATCTAAAGCCTAATATCCACGATGAATGTGATGAACAAGAAATTTTTCACGATGATATTTTCAAATGCATTGTTTCAGAATCACATTTTTCTCTTTATCCTGATGTTTTTAGTGATGATAATTTTCTTCCCCTCAGTATTAATGATATCCCAAAAAGTACAGAGGATTACCCAAACGAACCACCATTAGGATTTCAAGATAAAGAGACATCTATAGAAACCCCTTTGGCCATTTACAAACATGAACGACTTGACCTCCCCTTTTTCATACTGGATAAAAAGGAGAAATCTAGGGAATCCTGCGAAGTCATTTATGATAGTTACTTAGCCGATGATAATGTTGATTTATCTCAAGTAACTCAACAGAGCCCAGATAATGAGAGATATTCTAATTCAAGAATTATACCATCCAATCCTCATTTTAAAGTAACGAATCATTTGCATGACTTTACTATCCAAGACAATATCCCGATCTATGATTCGTATCGTGAGCAAACCACCATGCCTGTTCCAAATCATAATTCGTTTTCTGATTCACAAGATGAAATTCAAAATTACTCAGATCCCATAATTCTGGCTAATTCTTGTGAAGGAGAAGATGTTTCAAATCAATTGCAGTTGTGTTATAACATTAGTTGTACAGCTAATCATTACATTCTTTCTCGCCTGCATTCATTTTGTATAAAATCGGATTGTGTTTCAAATTTTCAGAATTTTGATATATTTCTATGGTATATTGGACACCTCATCAAAGAACATTCGAGAGATGCGTTACCATTTTGGAAAACTGAATTGTGTTATGAAAGTATAGAACTTTTTCAATTCCAAGATCAATCAATATCAGTCTTCCTTAAAAAACTTCTATGTCATCCAAAACATCATCAACGAGAGAAAGTACTTTTGGAAACTTGTCGACAATTCACGATAATTGATAAATCTCTGTTGGGAAAATTCCATCTATCATTCATTATTTTTTTAGCGAGTTATATGTGGAAAATTTCCTTTTACGAGAAATTTCCAAAAGTTTGACTTTAACGCATAATAGATTTCAGGCCATTGAAATTAAAAGCTCATATTCACAAACTAGCCTGACATCTTTCCTATTGAACGATCGCCAATCCATAACAGAAATTCATCCTGATTTTTGTGATCCAATAGGTATCCAATTGGAAATAAGATCTCATAAAGAAGAAATTTTAGGCAGAATTCCGACTGAAGTTACACTTTCTGATTCCACATTCAATGTGGACAGTCCAGGAAAAGTTTTATTCTTAACACTGATGTTTAAAAGGTACATATGTGTAGGAATAAAAATGAAAATATGGTTTCACTGGAAATATCATTTCACCTACTCAAATTTTCTGTATATAGTTAAAATAGGAGTAGGAGTAATTTAGCTAGGTTATTAGGCGGATAATTTAATTTTTTCAAAATTGATAGGCAAAATAAAAGAAGAAATTATCCCTATTTTGTACATAATCCAAGGGAATAGTTACCTCTCATTTCTCTAAATATTTTTCCCCCTAATAAAGTCTGTTGTGGTTAATATCATTTGACATTTACTAAAGACACCATTCTTCTTTCAGATTTTGAACTTTTTCTTGTATAAATAGCAAATCTTTTGGAAACTTGCTCTTTATTATTATTAGATGCAGTTAAAAAAACTTTAAACCCAGATACGATACTAGTTTCAACTTCAAAAATTTGACAAAAGTAACCTTTAGCAAAGAAATTGTTTTATATCAGTACAATGAAAGGTATCAATAACAAAATAAAGATTCTCTGTAAAAACAACTATTTTCAAACTCTATTATTGTCATCCAGAACTTTCTTAAGGAGAACAATGACTTCCTCCCTGCTAGAGAAAATCGCAGCATTCAGAGGAATAATCCATGAATACACTTTATCTTAAAGACTAAGAGGTCTCATCACGAGCCGGCTTATCATGATCACAGATATTATAACTTGCTGACTTTGCTAATACTGCCCACCAAAATAGGGCAATGACTCAAGATTATTGAAATCAAGAGACAAGGGGTCTCATCACGAGCCAACTTGTTCAGCAAAAGTATAAATCAAGTGAATGACTGTGTCATTATTTGGCTACCAAAACAAGATATTGTTCTTTAAGAATAAAGAAGAAAATCAAAGCAATAAGTGTCAAATATGGGTTTTTTCTTTGAAAGTTGTAGATCGCCTTAAGCCGGATAAAGGATCATTGCTGGGTAACAGGTAACCCTGTCGAGGCTATGGACGCCTGCTGGCAGCAAAGGCTCTACCTATGACAAATGAGCATATTTAAAAACTGGTTCACAGGGAAAACTTTATTTTATCTTTACAAAACCAGGTAATGGCTGATGTAAATACAAGAACAAGCTGAGGAAGCAAATAATTAAAAAAGAAAGAAGTTGAAACAAAATATCGTTGACAGTTTAGAGCATAATGTGCTTTATCCTTCAATAATAAAGATTAAAATTTCTAAAAACTTTCTGTTTTGGAAGTTCAAAAGAAAAGCAGAGATAACTGGTTCTTCCAAGTGAATCGCCAATTATTGTGGCTAGCAACAACCCCCCCTTTTTTCATTTAAGTGTCATCCAGAATACTAAATGAATGGGGACCCTTAGTTAAATTTTTGGAAAAGCAAGAATTTCCTTTCTTCAAAATAAGGTTACCATCGTAAGCTTAGGAAAATCTTTTGAATACTTTAAAAAAACCTAAGTTTATAATAAGAAAAAGGTCTTTAAAAAAGAAACAAGCCGCATCGTAAAATGATAGTAAAGTATTATCGTTTGGCCATCGCATCGCAATAGAAAAACTAATAATAAAAAACTTCAAGATTTACCGATTTGCGATGACACTGATCGCGATATCGCATATCGTAAGAAATAGGCTAACGAAATTTGGCAAGCATAAGACTTCTGCGATCTGCGACGATGCGATATCGCGACAAAACGATGGTTGCGATATTAAGCCAAACCAGCTCTGCGACGTTATATTTGCAATAACACAATGGTGTGATAATGCGATAGTGCGATAATGCAATGTCGCGATCTGCAAACTTACGAAGCAAATCGCAAAATCACTCCATCGCGAATCTTTTAGTCACGCCATTCAAGAAATGCCACTTACCATAATCTGACTCAAGATCATGCACTTTAAATGATAATAAAAATATCAGCTGTCAGTTATTAATGAAATATAGACGCGTGCTCTTCAAAGCATTATTTCACGTATGGTGACATATTTGATGTATCTGCTGCATTTAAAACTCTCCCATCACCTTTCTTGATCTGTCATTTCCATTTCACTTGTGAGCCACAGGGACAAAGAATGGAGGACTATACAAGGCAACACATAAGAAGAAATGGGAAAGAAGAACAAAGCTCAGACCTCCGAGATGAAAGGAATGACACCTTTATATACAGACACGACTTGCAACAGAGATGCAGGGATATCAACACGGGAGGGCATGTACAGACTGCTTGAAGAAGAAAACCCCAAAATAATGAATGTTACCGCTGGCTCAGACTCACAAGGTTCTTCTGAAGCATCTCTAGAAGACTTAACAGGCTCATTCCTACATAGGATAGCAGCCAGGCCCAAATTCTCCCATATACGGACATGATCAAGTGGATACTTGATAATGCAGAAATGAAAGATAGACAGTTCAAGGTTCAAGGACAAGGGCTCATCGGATCATTCGCTTCACAAGATTTAAAGCTCATGTATCATCTTCCTGAGCCGCAGGCAGCTTACAATACGCAATTCATTGAAAAATTCGTGGCAGAGAACCCAAACCTATCAGAGACCACCAAGGATTGGTCCAGAAAAGATGAACCACTCAAGAAAGACAAAAATGGTATGTACAGCACTAGTTCCCTCACCTCCCCATATTGTTTTGCTGCGGCCATGCTCTGTAGATTATTTGGGAAGCCAGATATCAATAAGTTTTCATCTGAATGGTTACCGTTAATAGATGCTGCCACAAATGCCATAATTGTAGATTGGGCCAAGATTGTTAGGTCCCTATAATACTAGTGATTACCCCATTACTATTGTAGTTATACCCCTTATTTATATTGTTGTGCCCCTATTGCCCCCATATTGTTATTACTGTGCCCCATAGAATCCCTCTATTGTTATTTTTGTGGCTTTATATATTATTGTTAGGTCGGCTGGTTTATATTGTGACTCCTTAGACTCCTATATATAGAAAGGAGGTTTTGTCATTTGAATCATCCAAGAATTGTTCATTTATGTAATGTAAAGGAGGTTGCCGCCTCGAAGAGGTTGAATTCTAAGGCGTGGATCTCTCTTTTCTATCTTTTTGTGAGCTGGTTTCATAACATTTGGTATCAGAGCTTTGGATTCTAGGGTTTCGCTGCTCCAAACAGGTCATCGTGGAATTTTCGCTATAACTTTTCTTTTGTGACGTTTCAGAAGTCGCAAAAAAACCCCATTTGAGAAGAATTGACGCTGAATTCTGGGTCCGAATTTCAGAGCTTTTTACGCAATATTTTCGGAGATATGATCTGAGGAAGTTGGTCTTTTTTCAGACTCCTGAATTACATTCAAAACAGGTGACCTGGGGAAAATCGTCATAACTTTCTCCTTGAGGATTGGATTGAAATTTCGTAAAAAGGTACAGAAAGAGGACGGACTTTAGTTTCTTATGGGTGGTTTTTAGATCCAAAGGTTGAAACAGTGACTCGTGGCACCTCATACAAGTTTTCTCTATTGAACTAGTCTATAATCAAGTCACTGTGGGAGATTTCGTATAACTCTTCCTTGAAGAATCCAATTTGGGTCAGAGTTGTGGCATTGGAAAGAGGACACAGAGGGCTACTACAGGTCACAAATTCAGAACTCGATAATCCGAAAGTACAGAGATACATTAGAGGCAATATCGAGCTCCTAGAAAGTGAAAAAAGGTGTGTAGATTTTCTTTAATTTTTGCTTAATCTTGGTTTGAAAATTTAT
>APFE031620361.1:0-12765 GCA_000404065.3 Pinus taeda
TATAATTATATATATATATTTCTGAGTAAAAACTAAATTCTATTAACTAAAATTCAAAATATTTTTACATGGAATTGAGGCTTCAGGGGACAGAGCCCAAGAGCCATCAACATTGCAGCACTGCCCCATAACTGTAAGAAACTAGGGAAAACATTAACATACACCCACCAAAATGGGCGTTAGAAACATAAATAGGCTAATAGAAAGAGAGAGAACCATAAAAGGAGAGCTTAGAGGAGACATCCTTGAAGAGGTCGGACAAATTCAAAAGGAGACATGTGGTCACACATGTCCGTCATCTTCCGCGTCCTCCACACGAGTCTTCTCAACATCCCGACACGCATTGCCCATACCGAGATTCCCCTTGCCATCTGTCGCCTTATCGAGGCTCGTGGTGCCTGTATCCCTTTCTGCCTCAATTGGGCCACTATCAACTAAAAGGAGGAATACTCAGGGGCTGAATATCCTTCTAACCAGGCTCGACCTCCTGCTTAATTTCCTGAACTCCCTCATCCATGGAGCGCTCACTGCTGTGAGAAGGGTTGGGCATAATGCACGACAAAGGGGTGACTTGGTTTTCTTCCTCCTATAGAATAATGGTAATGTGAGGAGTAATCAAAGGCTGGTTCAAGTTGCTCTGAAACTTGAAATGCGTCGTTTGGAAGGCGCTATTAGGAACAGGCTTGCGAGTAGGACTCACGAGAGGCAAATCCTCAGGAGAGGAGGAGGGGTTATGGGCAAGTGAGCTGGGTCTGCCAATTGGCTGACGGAAGGCCGCTTGCCACTGCCTTGGTGATCCCCAGAGCGGTTCCTCTTTCCATGGTGCTTCATTTTAACGAGCAAGGGAAAGGACACAGAAAAATCAAGGAAACTAGTGCTAGAAACAAGGGAGGGACCAAATTGGACCAGAGACCAGTGAGCATAGACAGTGAAGACTCGAGACGGAGAGATAGCATAGTCAATACAAAAATCAAAGGCTTCAGAGAGCTTACCCCGAGTCACCGAACTAATCCCCCTGTGGAGAGCGCTGGTGCACTCGAATTGCTCCCAAAATCAACCCGAGCGAGCTTAAACTTGCTTGTGAAGACAGGCTCTTGCTTATCATCACACCATAACTGAAACAAGAGCTTGGAACCAGAGAACTAAACGCCGGAGGTGGTTTTTTTCCCAGGAAATCGCCATGCTTATAACCATTAACACGGTGCGTTGGAGCACGTCCTTCATTAATGCAATAGGCCTACACTGTCCTGCCTTCATTAAAACATTCCTTCTGTGAGAGATAGGGATCTCGGATGCCACACTGCTCTGTAGGTGGCAGTACCTGGGTTCTTTACTCTGGATGGTGGACAATCAATGTTCGGTCGTCACCCGCATCCGGGGGAAATTCCTCCTCCTGTGTCATTTCCTTCTGCACTAGATTATTGAAGTCAAGGAGTTGTGAAGCAGTGGCTAAGCGAGAGAGTGACACGACGTAGAGATGCATCCCACAATCAACTCCCATATTTGGGAATAAATCCGCCACTTTGTTCCCTTCTCGACGAATGTGTTTTAGAGTGATTGCTCTGTGGGAATAGAACCAGCGTTCAATAGCTCGTAGCGTATTTTCCATTCGTCACTAACTTTACAAGGTGGGGATCCTTGAAGGATTCTAGAGACCATTTTGATAATGATTTGTGAGTCTCCTTCTATTATGAAGGGAAAGAGGTCCTTATCATGAGCCACGAGTAGACCTTGCCATAGACCCTCCAATTCAACTGAATTATTTGTATCCCATCCTATAGATCCCAGGAAAGTTAGGATTGGAGTCCCGTTGTGATTTCTAAAAATTCCGCCAAAGCTTGCATTCCCTAGGTTGCCTTTTGAGGCCCCATCAAAGTTTAGCTGGAACATATTCTCAGGAGGAGGGGTCCATTGCATGGGCTGGTTGTTCTTTGGCTGCCTTGTTCTTGTAGTTAGCTCATCTTGCTTCTGTTGGAAATTCCAATTGTTCCAGATTGATTGTTCTTGGGGAATGGTTAGGAAGTCCTCTTGATACCAGGTTTTGAGGAATATGGTTTCTTCAATATTTTGGTGGAGAAGTTTCCATATTTCCTCCAACGATCTCGTATGATCCTTGAATATTATACCATTTCTCTCCTTCCAGATAGCCCATAAGACAAAGCCTGGGATGAGTTTCTAGAGGAAATTAAGGATTTTTCTTTGATATGGGTTGTGGGCCCACTTGCGCACAGTATCCCTAATGACTTCATTGGATCCACCGTTCCTTTGGCAGCGAAAGCTAATTTTTTGCCATATATTTTGTGCTAATGGGTAGTGGTGCATCAGGTGGATTATGGATTCCTCATTCTGTTTGCAATTTGGACATATGGAGGGCCCATGGAAATTTATTTTTCTTAAATTGTCCCACGTTAGAATCTTGTTGTGACAGAGGAGCCAAAGAAAGGTGGACACCTTCGGCCATATGGAGGGGTCCCATATTTTACTCCATAAGATATCTACCACCATGTGATCCTTTATAAGGATATTATATGCATCTTTCGTTGAGAAAATTCCTTTTTCTTCATATCCCCATCTGAGGATGTCCTTATCCTCAGAGTGTAGAATTTTCCGTTTCAATAGTTTTGTGTCTAGGGTTTGTTGAATTTGTGCCTGCTCCTATCTGAGGATTTGAGAGGCTCAGGGCCATTCTCTGTACTCAAGATTTTCTCCAAAAGTTTCCTACCGTATCAAAGGGACGCATATCTGGCATTAAATTAGGAATGAAAGAGAGCTCGTGTTTGAGGGCGAGCATGTGCTACCAAGAGTCTTCCCAAAACCTTGCACTGCTGCCATTCTTGGTTTCCCAAAAGCTATGTTGTTGAATGAGGCTTTTATGTTGTTTGGCTGAATTCCACATGATTGATTCTGAGTTGAGCTCTGATAGTCTAATTAGTTCCTCCATTGGACAATTTCGGGCATATTTGGCAGTCCCTAGCTAGGCCCAAGGTGTGCGAGGTTCAGTTAGCCATTTCCACCATATTCTTGCCCCCATAACTTTATTTCTGTGGGAGGGTTCTCGTAAACCAACACCTCCTTTTTTTGGAAGACATGCTGTGGTCCATTTGACAAGAGCCCATTTTCGCTTGGGTCCATTACTGCCCCAAAGAAAGGATCTTTGGAGAGAGATGAGTTCCTTGAGAACCCATTTAGGTGCCGCAAGGATGGAGAACAGGTATAAGGTCATAGCTTGAAGAACAACTTTTATGAGAACTAACCGGCTAGCCATGTTGAGAGATCGATGGGTCCAAGAAGACAGACGCATCTCTAACTTTTCTAGCAAGATCTTCTAGGATGAGTGCTTTAGGGCAGAGGCTATCACATGCGCGCCTAGATAGGTAAAGGGCAAGCTAGCAGAAGAGAAGCCTAGAATACGGATAATGGCCGATTTTATGGGAGGGGGGGTGTGAAAGAAGAATATCTGAGATTTGGCTTTATTGATAGATGCACGAGAGGCTTCTGAGAAATTAGACAAAAGGGCTTTGAGTTGGCGTGCCTTCTCGACAGAGGGGTGCCCGAACAACATATTTTAATCTACAAATTGTTGGTGGGTAAAAGCAGGGGAATTGTGGAAGGAGAGGCCTTTGAGATGCTTTGATTGCTCGGCCAACCTCATTCTGCATCCTAAACATAAATATATATTAAAATAAGTAAACTATAAAATAAACTAATTAAGATTGTTAGTTATCAAATTTATTATATATAAATATTAGAGTAATTAATAGTTAGTTAAAAAGTTATAAAAAATAGAGTAAAAATATAAATAGTTAGCTATATTTTTATTAAAATATAATGTAAAGGGACCTTTTCATACACATATATTTATAAATACTAAAATAAATTAATTTTAAATTAAAATTTATTTGTAAAAGTTATTAAAGATATAAATATTAGAGTAATTTAAGGGTTAGAAAGAAAAATTTAATATTTAAAATTAATTAATAGTTTGAATAAACTAACAAAAGCATCCCAATGTGATTGTCGTGCAAGAATATTCTCAAACTTGATATGGATCATAGAAGCCTAAATTCAAATTGGATCAAGTTTTTAATGTCATAAGGATTTAAGGGTTTAATGTATATATTAATGTTTTAAGAAAGATCAACTTTAAAATAATTCAATGAACATAAAAATGCTTTGGAACCTAACGCACAACATTTAGAAGTCTAGGCTAGAGACGTATTCCGGTGTCGTAAAGCGTGGTAACTATTGCTTTCATCGTGGGTTGGGTGATTCCTCCTCTTTGAGATGACAAGTACGTGCTCCCACGTACCTTCTAGTATATATTGGGAGGGAGACCACAATAGGCTATATCCTTTATCCTTAGGAAGTCGTGTCTCCTACACTATCGATCGCAATGCACTGAACACAACATTTGGGAAGATTGATTGTCGTACTATAAAAAGTATTGTGCAGTTTTGCGATTGGTTTGGTAATCCCTCTGTCTAGATTTCCACAGCAGTCACTTTCATTCCTTTTCAGACTCCTTAAAAGAAAAGATCCATCTGAGCACTTGTCACTTTAGGCCCATTAAAAATCAAAGGCGACTAGAGTAATTTTTAGCTTCTTCTTGACTCTTAAAAATTGAAAAAGCAAGTTGTGTCAAAGCGTCATAAAATTTATGTTAATCAGAATAGCGTCACTGTTTCCTCGTTGATCTTAGGTTGAGAAAATGGAGTCCACTAACCAGGGATTTCCCCTTAGGGCAAATCCTAGTCCTTTCTACTCTTGGGGAGATGTTGGTGCACCTCATATGGCCACATTGTCACTTCCAAGATTGAAAATTTGCCTGTCAATATGGCTCTTCTCGACCTCTGTCATTCCAAGCACCATGATTCGTGAGAAATCAAATTAGCAACCACATGATACTGAAGTTACCCCCAAACCTTCTACTTTGTTTGTTTCTCCCTCTCCTTCTTCCTCTTCGCTTGGTAAAGTTGGTAAGACAAAAAACCAAGTAACTGAGAAGAAGAAGAAAGAGAAGGAGAAGAAGAAGAAGAAGCCAACACCGAAAGGGGGCAACCTTGCACTTTCTGGTGAAACTCCACACACTACACAATCAAAACCTAAATCTCCATGTGTCGTTTGCAAAGGAGACCACTATCATCGAGATTTTCCTTGCATCCCATGGATCTTAAGGGACTCGTCTCCTCATTTTCACAATCCGGTGTCGTCAACCTCTTACGATCATGTTGAGAGTACACCGTCAACTAGTGAAAATGAATTCAAAGAACAGAAAGGAAAATATAAATTTCCTTGTAGACTATGTGAAGGCGATCATGCCATCCATTGTTGTCCCTTCCTAGACGAAGCTAAAAGAGTCTTGGATAACCGTCCTACTTCACTACTACGGCTTCCTCCTGGATACAAGAAACTTTTGCCAAGTGCATCTCTAGTTGAAAATATGACTGACACACCTCTGTGGTCGGTCGAAGCATCTATCATTGAAGGTGAACCCTCTAAGTCCACACCAGACTAAATTCAACAGGTAGAGATGGCAGTCGACCCAGTCTCGTCTTCAGAAGGTCCACCTTCAGATGATACAATTACCAAAGAGAATGAGAATGACACCGTTCAAATCCTCTTTGTAAAAACAGACTCCAATGAACATGGGGAAATCTACCCGTTCCTTTACCGCACGAAGGAAATTCGTCGGATTCGTATCTAGCCATTTACTCGATCCCACCTCCAAGAAACCTAGTCGTTTCCTTCGACTAGAATCTACTAGGCACACCCCGTCTACCATCTAATGTACCATTCCAAACCATCGTACAAGCTTACAGAATGGTCATGGTCACTACTATCATAGATGAAGGGGCTTCTGTGAGTATCCTTTCCTCAAGTACTTGGAAAGCGCTTAGTTCGCCATCGCTTCTGCCTAAGATGCAAAATCTGACAAGCTTCGACAAATGAACCAGTCGACCATTAGGAATCCTTCCAAGTTTGCCTATAAATTTGAGAAGCAAAATTGTCTACCTGAACGTAATGGTAGTCCAAGGACCTTTAGATTAAAATCTACTCCTTAGGCATGATTACATTTATAGCATGGGAGCTATTGTCTCATCACTCTTTCGAGTGATGTGTTTTCCTCATGACGGCAGAGTGGTCCAACTCGTAGACCAGCTTTCATTCCCCAGCTCACACATAGCTAATAGTCAAATGTCGTCCCTAACTGATCTTTTTTCCCAGGGAATGTCTCATCAATCTCCAGTCCATCCACTTGATGAGTGCGAGTGATTCGGTGATTGTGACTGAAACCAAGGGGGCATGCACCCTCGTCTGCTTCGGCAGGAAAACCCGAGGTATAAGGTGGGTTTTCGGGTAGGAATATGACTAGTATGACACACCTATACATTTAGGAAAATTGGATTAGACTGGAATAAGATACCTCCAACAAAAGGTATGCCTTTCGTGACAGAGCAAGTGTTTTGTCTGCAAATTGAAGGGTAGCCTCGAAACTATACTTCATTATACCTGGGGGCATGCAAACCATTTTGCATGAAAGTGAAAAGCGACCATTTATTTTCTTAGTTTGTAGGTTCTTAACCCTTTAAACTCGTAGGATTGGTCATTCCTAGATTACATAATGAAAGGATCCAGAGCAAAATTTTGAATGGTGCAAGCTCCCTAAACAATGAACCTATTGATGAGACATCCTTATGATATGACTCACACGAGGAGTTTTACGCAAAGTTCAAGCTCGTTAAAAAATAAACCTAGCAATGAGCATATGTTCCACCAGAGTTTAAGCTCATTAAAAAATGAACCCACCTTCGGTAAATAACCATTGCGATCACATTATCATTAGCTTTCGAGCCTTGGTCGTGTTCCTACCATCACCTCCACTCTGTTTTAGCCGATCATATGGCTCCATTTGATTGTTTACCCCTTTTGAGGAACAACTGTGACGATTGATTCTATAAGCCATCTTCTTTACACTGCCATGATTGGAAAGTTCCAAACCTTACCTCGAACTAGGTGCTACCCGAAAATATCACTCGTTCCTCAAAAAATGAGTCTTCTTTAAGCTCTTCTCATCTCACTCGTAAAATATGAAAAGATTGCCAAGCAATTGGCCTCTCCAGCTCGTTAAAGCGATCAGAAGTGTTATCCCTCCTCTAGATTTTATTTTTGGACATGAGGGATCATTACACAAAAGGATCGAGCGTTTGTCTTGTTCGGCTCATTAAAACTATCGAAAAGTCATCCCTTTCGTATTGTTTTATACTTTTTCAGACTTAAGGGATTACATTACGAAAAAGGAATCCAGGAGTTTTCTTTCCGTCCCTTTTTAGACACTCTAAAATTAAAAAAGGACCGAGTTATCTTTGTTGTTAAACTTGACAAAACCAATAGCGACAAACTTGTCCATGCAGACAAGAACGAGTTTCACTGTCGCTAGGCTCATTAAAACATAGTGACGGGTTTTCCCTAAGGGAAAATTATAGAACAAGCATATGTTATCCTCCTCAAGCTTGACAAAAATAAAGAGGTACTAGTCAGCAATGACTGGGGAAAAAATGGGAAGAAAACTTGAAGAAACTTTACTGGTAGGAAGTCGCTCTTGAACATGACACTTTCACTCCGTCACCATGATTGAGTCGGGTTGGGTTATTCCGTTCACGAATCATATTACTATTGGTCCACCATACCATCCATTTTTTGGGTTAACACTACCAATCCATTTCAGCGTCGCCGATATGTTCAAGAGAAGTCACTCAGAGAACTCACCAACCCAGCTTGTGTCTCATCCGCTGCAATACCTTCATGCTTCGTTCTTTCATGATTTCCACCGTGAACCCCATATCATCAGATCATTTTCACCTCCACAAAATCATTTTCTCCGTTGAAGAGGTGTAGGATTGATATAAAGATCATCTGATTCCGATAAGTATTCATGGAGATAAGAATTTATTTTGAAGGCTATCAAATTTATTCTATAATCATAGGATACACAAATTCCAAAAGAAAAATGACTTCTCTCAAATATATTATTGTGATTCAAGACTTGTTGATGTGTTTCCTCAATCCATACCTCGGTGAACAATTTTACAATTGAACTCCTTCGAGGTGCACCTCCTCTTTCTAAAACTCCTTATCGTATGAGTATACAGGAATTAACAAAACTCTAAATGTAGCTACGGAACTGATTGATAAAGGATATATCCACCCCACTGTGTGTCCGTGTGTGGACCTCCAGTATTGTTCATAGAAGAATGAAACTCTAAGATTATGTCTAAGATTATGTATTGATTCTAGTGAGCTGAATAAACTAACTATCAAAAATAAATATGGTGTACCTGGAATAATGATTTATTTGATCAAGTTTGGGGGGCGAGCATGTTCTCCAAGATTGACCTAAGATCTATCTATCATCAAATAAAGATTAAGGAAGAAGACATTTGTAAAACATCCTTTCGAACACGTTATGGTCAATAACTCATATCCCAACAAGTTTTATGAGTCTCATGAACGATATTTTTCATCCATACTTCCATAAGTTTGTGTTGATTTTCATTGATGATATATTGATATAGTCTAGCAATGCGTTGTACCCTAAGTATAGTAAGTGTGACTTTTACAAAATTATATAGACTATCTTGGTCATGTCATATGAGCTGAAGGTATAGGTGTACACTTGGAGAAAACTAAGACCATTATGGAGTGGGCCACCTTGAAAGAATGTTGCTCATATTAGGTCCTTCTTGGGCTTAGTTCTATACTACCATTGATTCATTGAAGGATTTTCAAAAATTTCTTTCCCATGATTTAGTTACAAAAGAAGGGACCAAATTTCCACTCCAGAGCTTAATGTGACCAAAGCTTTAAGCAATTAAAACATCGAATTACTATGGAACTGGCATTAAAGGTGATCAATCTAGAGAAATATTTTGTTGTTTGTAGATATGCTAGGAAAAAGTTGGCTGAGTATTAACTACCCAAGAGGGGAAGGTTATAGCTTATTAATCCCCCAAATTGAAGGAATATGAGTAGCATTAGTGCAAGCAACAAGATGTTTAAGTGAATTCTACTTTGAAATAAAGCAGGTTAAGGGGAAATGTGCAAAAAGTTGAGTTGTATTTATGAAATACAATTCATGCAAGTTAAGTCAAAAACCTCTCTCATATGATTTGTTTGTTTCTAAGATAGCTACCCGTCTTAGTGGGACTAGCAGCTCTGAATGGACACTAGATTTCCCGATAACAATGGGTACCCTACATCTTCTTCCATACAACGCTTGGAAGAAACTCGTTCCGAATCATGAGTGGTGTAAGTTATTTTTTTTTCACATACTGGTTCACGGATACCTGGGTCAGTGGGTAGCCACTACGTCCAGGGTTGTTTAACACTGAATGGATGCCACCCAAAGGGCATCAACACCCCTCAACCTATTTACTGACCTGACCCCAAGAGCTTTCAGGATTCGACCGTGTGACCTCCCATTGGCGAGCCACTTGATTTGACCGATTGAGCTAACTCTTGGGGCTTAGTGGTGTAAGTTATTGTAAAGGTAATCTTCCCAATTATGTAGCTGTTGTATGTAGCTGTTGCATCACAAACATTCTTAACCTATCCTCTAGAATTCACTGGTTCATTCTAACCATTTTTCCATTTATCTTAGGCTAGTAATGAGAGAAAAGGGTATTAAAGAAAGTCAATGTAAATTTTACATCCTTCTAGATTACTAGGTTGGGTATTCAGTGCAATCTGAAAATTTATCTCATAAAAATATCTCCAATTCAACAGTCTCCTAAGTGGATTTTACTAGTATAAAATGACTGGTTTTTCTTAGCTTATTAACCATCACCATAATTGGGATATGTAAAATTGTGATAAAATTCAAAGTAATTACCTACCATTTTGAGTGAGGAATAGGAAGTGGTTGTAGTAGTTAGGGGATATCTTGATGTTAGGCCTTCATAAGTGACATTCCAAATATTTTTCCAAATATTCAATAATATATTTTCTTAAAACCTGCTAGAAATAACCTTTCTTGATGATTGAAAGTAGTTTCTATATCCTCAGGGGACATCATATGGTTTCTTGTGAAATTCATCCAATACAAATTATTTAATAGTAATATAAATTCTATTTATGAAAGTTAACATTTTATCCATATTTATGCCATATTCATATTTCTTCCCATTGTTCTAGGCTTTAATTGCCTACTACCAAAGAAAGATATATTCAGGGTCTTTAAGAGATGCTTCTTTAATCATATGAGAGAGGTTTTTGACTTAACTTGGATGAATTGTATTTCATAAATACAACGCAACTTTCTGCACATTTCCCCTTAACCTGCTTTATTTCAAAGTAGAATTCACTTAAACATCTTGTTGCTTGCACTAATGCCACTCATATTCCTTCAATTTGGGGGATTAATAAGCTATAACCTTCCCCTCTTGGGTTGTTAATACTCAGCCAACTTCTTCCTAGCATATCTACAAACAACAAAATATTTCTCTAGATCGATCACCTTTAATGCCAGTTCCATAGTAAGTCAATGTTTTAATTGCTCAAAGCTTTGGTCACATTCAGCTCTGGAGTGGAAATTTGGTCCCTTCTTTTGTAACTAAATCATGGGAAAGAAATTTTTGAAAATCCTTCAATGAATCAATGGTAGTATAGAACTAAGCCCAAGAAGGACCTAATATGAACAACATTCTTTCAAGGTGGCCCACTCCATAATGGTCTTAGTTTTCTCCAAGTGTACACCTATACCTTCAGCTCATATGACATGACCAAGATACTCTATATAATTTTGTAAAAGTCACGCTTACTATACTTAGGGTATAACGCATTGTTAGACTATATCAATATATCATCAATGAAAATCAACACAAACTTATGGAAGTATGGATGAAAATTATCGTTCATGAGACTCATAAAACTTGTTGGGATATGAGTTATTGACCATAACGTGTTCGAAAGGATGTTTTACAAATGTATTCTTCCTTAATCTCTATTTGATGATAGATAGATCTTAGGTCGATCTTGGAGAACATTCTTGCCCCCCAAACTTGATCAAATAAATCATTATTCCAGGTACACCATATTTATTTTTGATAGTTAGTTTATTCACATCACTAGAATCAATACATAATCTTAGAGTTTCATTCTTCTACGAACAATACTGGAGGTCCACACACGGACACACAGTGGGGTGGATATATCCTTTATCAATAAGTTCCGTAGCTACATTTACAATTTTGTTAATTCTTGTATACTCATATGATAAGGAGTTTTAGAAATAGGAGGTGCACCTCGAAGGAGTTCAATCGTAAAATTGTTCACCGAGGTATGGATTGAGGAAACACATAAACAAGTCTTGAATCACAATAATATATTTGAGAGAAGTCATTTTTCTTTTGGAATTCATGTATCCTATTATTATAGAATAAATTTGATAGCCTTTCCTCATGCATTTTCCCAACTGGTTAGGAGTAATAGGACATAACTTAATATTTTTCTTAACTCCTTGAATTCTCTTTCATTTCCAGATTAAGTACAGTAACTAACATATTTTCCCTTATAATATACTAAGGACCAATGTCCTTCCAACCAATCAATCCTTATTAACACATTTTATGATCCCAAGGGGACTATATTTAAATTAACATAAATGTGTTGTCTCAAAATATCCACAGGACACTCTTCAATTTTTTCAACTACCCTTTGCTTTGCCTCTATGGCTAATTGAACTAACCAGGTTTTCAGAAATTTACTCCTTTGGAGTTGGCATTCCTCTAAAACATTAGGACTAACATAGCTTAAGCTAGCACCTAGATCAAACAAAATAGAGATAGGTTGATTAGTGACCATACCTTCACACTCAATCATGGTGGGTTGGTATGGTACTTGATGTTCATCAAGTGCAACATTAATCTTGGGAATTCTCCTAACCGCCTCCTCAATTGTGGAAGCTTCTTGCATTTTCGAAAGATGCTCCATTCTTGCTCTATGCTAACAATTTTTATAATAATGAAATTCTCTACACGAGGAGCACTATAGAGGTTGTTTTTGTTGCTCGTCATTAGCACGCTTATTAACTACCTCAGTCTTCCTATTTTCAGTAGATGCTTGGACCTTTGATTTATTCATTGCTCAAAAATTACTAAAGGGTCTTTGTTATACATTCCTTACACTTGCAATTTCTATATGTCTATTTGAGGGCATATTTATTCCCCTCGAGTTCAAACCTCCTTTCGAGTCCTCACTTTTATGTTTCATTTGCTAGTAAGGGATGCAAATTTTTCGCAGAGTGTCATCCATTATATTCTATAATAAAATTCCAACTTCTCCTTCATGAAGTTAGGTAGACTACTAATAAAATGTTGAATATTGGCCTTTTCTTCTTTTATACTATTAGGTCCCTTTAATACTAGTGTATTCCCTTATTATTGTCATTGTAGCCACTTATTGTTATTGTTGTGCCCATGTTATTCCCATATTTTTATTATTGTGTCCCATATAAGCCACTATTGTTATTGGGGTGCCCTTACATTATTATTGTTATGTGGGCTCTCATTATATTGTGATGTCTTAGACTCCTATATATAGAAAGGAGATCTTGTCATTTGAAACATCCAATATTTGTTCATTTGTTTAATGTGTTAGTGTCGGTCTTGAATGCCCTCCATCAGTGATCAAATATGCTCTTACAAAGTTATTTTGAAGTGTCAAGGTCAAATTTTGTCATTTTAGTGAGTCTTCAAGCAAAATTTGGTC
>APFE031620362.1:0-19100 GCA_000404065.3 Pinus taeda
AATGACCCCTTAGACTCCTATATATATATAAAGGAGGTCTTTTCATTTTGTATCGTCCAAGAATTGTTCATTTATGTAATGTAAAGGAGGTTGCCCCCTCGAAGAGGCTAAATTCTAAGGCGTTGATCTATCTTTTCTATCTTTTCTTGAGCTGGTTTCATATCAAATACCATGCTCTCAATGCTTACTTGAGTCCATACAAGGCTTTCTTAAGCTCACGAATATGGGTCTCCTTCCCATTTACCTTAAATCCTTGAGGCTGCACTATGTACATTTCTTCCTAAATGATTCCATTAAGGAAATTTATCTTCACATCTATCTAATGTATCCTCCCGCCCATAAATGAAGATAGAGATACAGTTTCCCTAATGGACGTGTACCTGGTGACTAGAGCAAATGTCTTTGTTGGAATTCAGGCACAACAAATTTATAATAAACACAGAATTAACACAGCAGAAGATCAAACACAGAGAACACAGCTTTTAATGTGGTTCACCCAACCAATCTGGGCTACGTCCACCAAACATAGGCATCAGGAATATATTAATCAAATTGGAGATTACATCAAGAAATCCTCACAAACTCTCTTAGCAAATCATCCGAATGATTGCCTATTATATAGAATAGAGAATCTAACAACCTCATAACTCCCTCACATCAAATATAGGAGGCATTAACTCCCTCCCAACAACCTGGAGCTAATCTAGGAACTGAATCCCTATTTTTGTCATCCTTTAGAGATTTTTGCCTATTTGACTAAAACAGAAAATCTCAACAATCTCCACCTTGACAACAATTCGCCTGATGCCCTGTTATTATTATTTTATCTTTTCTACAAGCCAAGAGAAGCCAAACACTAGCGTAGCTTCTCCAACAAAACTGGTTTCGTGAACATGTCTGCACAGTTCTCCTTTGTATGCACCTTTTCAAGATAAACGCCCCTTTCAGTGATAACCTGTCTTACAAAATGATATTTGATTGGAATATGCTTTGACTTACTATGATAGGCCAGATTTTTAGCCAAATGTATTGCACTTTGACTGTCACAAAGTAACCTGACGTTGTCCTCTAACCTACCAAACTCACCAAGCAAACCTTTCAACCAAACTGCCTCTTTGCAAGCATGAGAAGCAGCAATGTATTCTGCTTCAGTAGTAGACAAAGCAGCAATATTCTGTAGCTTTGACATCCAGCTAATAGCTCCACCTGCAAGAGTAATGACGTACCCTGAAGTTGATCTCCTCTTATCCAAATCACCTGCAAAATCGGAATCAACATATCCGCAAACATATTCACTACTCTTATTGTAAGAAATACAATAACTACTTGTGCCTCTCAAGTACTGAAGCACCCATTTCACTGCTGACCAGTGTTCTTTACCCGGATTTTCCATGTACCTGCTGACAACCCCAACTGCATGTGAAATATCTGGTCGAGTACAAACCATCGCATACATTAAACACCCTACTACATTGGCATATGGAATTCGAGACATATAATCCTTTTCTTCATCTGTATTAGGACATAAATTCGAAGAAAGCCTAAAATGGGAAGCTAAAGGGACTGACACAGGCTTCACATTATTCATACCAAATCTCAAAAGTATTTTCTCAATATATTTTTGTTGTGATAGCATAGCTTACCATTGCTCCTGTCTCTGAAAATCTCCATGCCCAAAATCTGTCTTGCTGCTCCTAGATCTTTCATATCAAATGTCCTTGCCATCTGAGCCTTCAACCTGTTGATTTCCTCTATGCTTTTGCTTGCTAAAAGCATATCGTCAACATACAATACTAAGATAATGAATATGCCATTTTTCAATTGCTTAAAATAAACACGATGATCATATTCACTTCTAACATATTTCTGACTCAACATGAAAGAATCAAACTTCTTATACCACTGCCGAGGCAACTGCTTCACGCCATATAATGACTCCTTGAGCCTGCAGACAAATTTCTCATTGTGATGCTGAACAAACCCTTCTGGTTGTTCCATATATATTTCCTCCTCTAAGTCTCCATGTAGAAACGCAGTCTTAACATCTAATTGCTGCAACTCTAAATCAAGCAAAGCCACTAATGCTACCACAATTCTAATTGAAACAATTTTAACCACTGGTGAAAAAATCTCATGAAAGTCAATACCGGCTTTCTGAGAAAACCCTTTTGCAACCAGCCGCGCTTTGTACCTGTCTTCCGTATCATTCACACCCCATTTCAGCTTGAAAACCCATTTACACCCCACAATTTTCCTGCCTTTCGGAAGCTCAACCAGATCCCATGTGCCGTTCTTACTCAAGGCCATCATTTTGTCCTTCATGGCTACATTCCACTTGTCACTTTTCGAACCTTCTATTGCTTCCTGATAGCACAGAGGCTCATCGTCATTAGCAGTAAATGCAACTGACGTAACATAATCATCATACCTTCTCGGTGGCCGTTTCATTCTTGTCGACCTCCTTAAGGATGTTTCTGGTGCTTCCTCGATTGGCTGACTACCATCTGTAGGAACTTCTTGCCGATTAGTTTCCGAGACCTGTTCATGATCTAAAGCTGAACCCTGTTCATGTTCTGATTCTGAAACCTGTTCATGACTAGTATCTGAACTATGGTCATCATGACTATCATTAGAAATGCTATCAAACTGAATGTGCTGAAAGTCAGATACATCATCCTGTTTCAATCTACTATCTACATCTAACTGTACAAGAGAGGATTCATTAAACTTTACATCTCTGTTGATGATGATTTTGCGGGTAGTAGGATCCCACAATCTATATCCCTTTGTTCCAACACCATACCCAACAAAGATATACCTTTTATACTTTGGATCTAATTTAGTTCATTGATGTTTAGGCACTAGAACATATGCATCACAACCAAACACTCTGAGTTTAGAATAGTCACAAGGGTGTCCTTTCCATACCTCTTGCGGAATATTGCAGTCTATCGTCATCGATGGAGATCGGCTTATCACATAACAAGTTGTTGCCACTGCTTCCGTCCACAACTCCTTTTGCAACCCGGCGTTACTCAGCATACTCCTTGCTCTCTCTAGAAGAGTCTTGTTCATGCGTTCAACAACTCCATTTTGCTGAGGAGTATAAACCGTGGTCTTATGTCTCTCGATCCCTGCATCCTTGCAATAGCTGTCAAACTCCTTGGAAGTAAACTCACCACCATTGTCAGTTCTTAAACATTTTATTGATCTACTAGTGTTGTTTTCTACCAATGCTCTAAACTGCTTGAAAATTGAAAAAACATCAGACTTTCTTTTCAACATGTAGACCCACACCTTCGTAGAAAAGTCATCAATAAATGATACAAAATAAGACGAACCACCATATGAGGTTGTAGGGGCTGGTCCCCAGACATCTGAATGGATATAATCAAGTATGCCTTTACTAGTATGTTTGCCTGTTTTAAATTTTTGCTTACTTTGTTTTCCAAACAAACAATGCTTACAGAAATCTAATTTTCCAGACTTCAGATTTGGAAGTAACTCGCGATCAGCGAAAATTTTCAACCCTCATTCACTCGTATGCCCCAATCTTTGATGCCATAAGTGAATGGAACTACTATCATGTTCAGACACCGTAGACACAAAATCTGACCATGTACCTCCTTCTAACTGAAATAGATTTCCTACTTTCTTAGCTTTCATAACTAGTAAAATGCCTTTGTAAATTTTCATTACTCCAGCTTAAATTACAGTTTTATATCCATTTGAATCAAGTGCTCCTAATGAAATCAAATTTTTCCTTAAATCTGGTACATGCCTCACATCAGTTAATATTCTAGTTGTTCCATCAAACATTTGTAGTTGTATGCTCCCAATCCCCACAATATTACATGTTTACATCATTACCCATGTACACAACTCCATCATTAATTGATTTATATTCCTTAAACCATTCTTTATGGATACACACGTGGTTTGATGCACCGGAATCTAACAACCAATGTTGACCATGATTTGACACATTAACTGATAATACTTCATCACTCATACCTGAACCTAATGCCGAACCTGTATCTGTCGTATTTGCCTCCTTCTTCTCTGTCGAAGAATCTGATTTTGAAGTTTGCTGCTGTCGCTTCCAGCAGTCCTTCCTTAAATGCCCTGATTTGCCACAAAACCAGCACTTTAGCTTACTCTTTTTCCCTTTCGACTTTGAACATGAGTCGCTCGGCTTCCTAGGGCGTCTTTCTTTCGAATGACCTCTAACCATCATAGCTTCTGATGTAGAGGTTTTGGAATGCGACTTCCTCCTTGTTTCTTCCGATAATAAGGATGCAACTACATCATCAAACTCAATAGTTTCTGATGAACTAAGACTTATAGAAGTAACAAAATGATCCCATGACTCGGGCAACGAGCACAGTAAAGTAATAGCTTTATCCTCGGATGGAATTTTTACTTCTATACTTTGTAATTGCACAAGAAGAGTATTAAAAGCATTTAAATGATCAGCAATCGATGTACCTTCCTTCATTTGCAAACTGTACAACTGTCACTACAGGAGAATCCTATTGGTTAAGGATTTGGTCATGTACAGTTTCTCCAGTTTCGTCCACAAACCAACAGCTGTTGTCTCCGACACGATATTAAACAGGACATCATCAGCTAGACACAGTCGAATAACACTTATCCCTCTTTCATCCATCTCGGCCCACTCATTATCTGTGATGTTGTAAGGCTATTTGGATTTGCCTAACAACGCCTTTGCCATGCCATGTTGGACAAGCAAATCATGCATATTCACCTTCCAGATCTCGAAATTATTCTTGCCATTAAACTTCTCAATTTCAAACCAGGCACTTTGAGTTTTTGCCATTTGTATCAACCAAAAAACCACAATAATCTCCAAAACCAATGTTTAAATACCAGCGATTAACAAAACAAACTGCCTATGCCTTGTAGCCTTTGTTTTTTAAAAAAAAAAATTCTGCCATTGTACAAAAAATAGCAATAATGGCAACAAGCATGTCAACAGTGGCGTGGAAATACTCCGCACTTGCTGTGTTAATATATATTGCCATAAACTTTAATGACATTACCCATTGTTGTGTCAATGTTCAACCATAAGTTATATACATTCACCCCACCATATGCGTTGACTCACTTTAATATTAATCCACCATTTAACATATGTTTACATTTGCCATTACGTTAATGTGGTTTGTAACATATGTGTATAACCCATTTAATATGTGTTTCAACCTTTTTAACATATATATGTTATGTGATTTAAAAAACTGCCCTTTACAAACTTCCTTGGCAGTCGTAACACAAGCTCCACGCAACAACGCATACCAATTGTTAAAAAAAAAAATTTGACACAGGCTGCCACGCCAAACGGCGTCCACGCAGCGATGCCAATGGAATACCACGCAGCAACAATCAATGCTTAATGCATAATTAACACGCAGATGCTCACTAGTTTCAACGCAGGTTTTATATCAACTCAAATATGCATACCTCTACGCAGGTTTATATCAGCTCCAGCACGTTGCTACGCACGAGGATACACCACGCAACAGCATACTCCACGCACCAGGATACACCACGCAACAACATACACCACGCACCCGGATAAGTTGTAAGACACAGGTTCAAACAAGGCTCCACGCAGAAGGTCAGAAAACAAGGCTCCACGCAGCAGGCAGCAACCAAACCACGCAGCACCAGCGCAATCATGCGCTCCAGGCTTCAGGCTTTTCAATGCAGCACCAGCTCAATCAACGCAACACCAGCTCAATCAACGCAGGCGGACAGGAGTTCAACACAGCCAACGCTCCACCTCCAGCACGCGCTCCACCTCGAGCACGCGCTCCACCTCGAGCACGCACTCCACCTCCAACTGCTCTGATACCACTTGTTGGAGATCATATGCACAACAGAATTAAAAACGAATATAAACACTTTTTGAATCAAGCACATAAGACAAAGGTTTAACGTGGTTCACCCAACCAATCTGGGCTACGTCCACACAACATAGGCATCGACAATCTTATTAATCAAACGGGAGATTACATAATTCAATCCTCACAAACTCTCACCCTCATTGCAAACAATCCGAATGGTTGCCTGTTTTATAGCAAAGGGAATCTAACAACTTCATTAACTCACTTTCATCAAATATACGAGGCATTAATCATCTCCCAACAACTTGGAGCTAATCTAGGAACTGATTCCTATTGTTGTCATCTATTGAGATTTTTCCTATCTTATGCAAAACAGAAAATCTCAACAAAAATGGCTCAGGTTTGTGTTGAGTGTACAAGTTTGACCTGGAAAAAATGACTTTACAATGGACCTGGGTTCAAATCGTGTTTGCTATTGTGCTCTTTCACCA
Source organism: Pinus taeda (assembly GCA_000404065.3). NCBI lineage: Eukaryota > Viridiplantae > Streptophyta > Pinopsida > Pinales > Pinaceae > Pinus > Pinus taeda. Next base: position 6,362 of record APFE031620362.1, read on the forward strand.
AACGTCTGAAACAAAAGATTTCATTCATTTTTCATTGTTGTCGCATTTCTTATAGATATGCTGGCATGAATCTATGTCGATGTGCATGTTGGCAGGTAGCATGGTCATAGCGGAAGCACCGAAGCAACCATCTAACCAAAAAATTATCACATATTTCATGAGACTCGGATTACCAGAATCATACCTCTTGATATTTAGATTCAATACCTTGCCCAAATCTATTTCGAGAAAAAAATTCACAGGAATAGGTATTTGGTTTGGAAATTAAGGTTTCTATCTTATTTGTGTGGGGGCATTCGCAAAGGGGACAATTGGGCTTCATTCACGCTTGGTGTGTTTACATGCAACTTTTCTGTTTTCATGTGACTTTGTTTAGTGTTTATTATTATTATTTATTTTTAACAAATATGTTATTTATTGAAAAATTATAATTTAATTATTATTTCCGTTTTTTAACAATATATTTATTTATTGGAAATTAAAATTATGTTTTTTATTATTAAATTAGATGAATGTTTACTAATAGTGTCTTTGTGTTTACGTGATTTTGTTTATTATTTATTATTATAATTTGATTATTATTTAGGTTCCTAAAAAAATATTTTATTTATTGAAAATAAAATTGCGATCTTTTCATTATTTAATTAGATAGATATATGTTGGCCATATATGACCTTTGAGATCTCATCACGAGATTTCCTGATATGTCTGTTTAAGGTTTCTATCATCATTCTATCAATGACATTGAATTTTGTGATGGATCCTTCACATTATACAGATGATGATAGCTGAATTGCGTTGTAAACATGTTTGGATAATCCATTTACCTTTTTAAAATGATAAATTTGTAAGTGTTCATTGCAATGGAATATTGTAAGTTCTTAATCTTTAATGGAACATCTAGAAATTCCTCCCCTACAAATAATTGACAAATTCAGTGTTCCTTCACGATAAACATAATAAGAATTTAAGACATAAACGACTATTCGAAAAATTAAAAACGTATCCATGTACATCTTAAAAATGATATGTTTGTAGTCTTAATGTAATAGTCATGTGTTGGGAGCAACCCAACTTGGTCTAGATTGTGATGAAGACTCCAAATTTTAGGGAGCGGAGTGCGAAGTAAATGATACAATGGAGCATGAAGAGGACTGCGCGATGGAGCGCTAAAATGGACTATGTAGTAGATATACCACGCGATATATGGGCTTCGGAGCAAGTCGAAGTCCCTCCCTTTTTGTAAAAGAATACTATTTTGTAAATGATAAATAGTTTTTTACCATAGTAACTCGTATTAAGGGAGTCCATAATATATGGAACATGGTTTTGCAAGGATATATCCCTTGATGTAATAATATATATAGGGATGAATGATAAAGAAGAGAGTCATCATCTTATGATCCAGATGTGTGTTATGGTTGTATATTGTTGATCTATACTTTGGAAGGAAGGTGAGGCTCTACAGCTCAGTGCGCAGAGGCCTGAGTCTGCAGTTGAGTGCACGGACTACTTGCAGCTAAGTGTGTAGGCTAAGAGCTATTTGTTGTACAAAGTTTCTATCATAAACAACATTTCTTGTGGACGTAGTCCCACATTGTTGTATTTATGTACAATGAAGTTTTATGCATGTATATGATATGTTTTAAGTAATGAATGTAATGTGGTGAAGAAATGTATGAATGCGAAGTAATTTATGAATGTTAAGTACAAGCAAACACAAAAATATCACATCGCATCATCCATGAAGGCTATAGAAACCTGGTTCTGCATCCTCCCATAATCACTTTGGGTGAGACTGTGATTTGCTTATCAGTCATTGCCGAAAGGGCCAGTGATTAAAGGTTTTGTTGGTGCACAGTAAAGTATCAAAGTTGGGTCAGCCCAACTTAAGCCAAGAAATGGTTCTCTTGTCGGGCACGAGACTATAAACTACGCTACATAAAGAACTTTGACATAGGACGTCACTTCGCTACAATCTGGATCATGTCGAAGTACGCAGGAGTTGCGACGCAAGATGGTCATTCAGTAGACTATGGGATGCATCGAAGTTCACTAGAAAATAGAAATATGACCATTAAAAGGGAAAAATACATGGAAAGTTGCATTTATGAGGACAAATTGGCAAGATTTAAGGATAGATATGCAATTAATGAGTAAATATTAATGCAACATGGAAAAAATCAAATCTAATGATGGCGTTAAAATTTTAGAGTTGTTATAAATAAGCCACCTCCCACCCAGATTACAAAATTTGCTGAATCGAGAACTTGAGTGTTGATAGTACGAAGAAGTGCAAAGCTTTTCGCTGTGTATTTCGTCTGAATAATCTTGGGTAAATTGTGTGAAATTTTTATGAGAAGGGATTATTTGGAATCATGGAAGGCACTGGTATGCCCACAACATCAACTGAAATGCCTGTAGTAGAATCACCCAGAGTAGCATCAACTACAACACCATCACCATAGAAATAGAGGAGATCCTCGAGAAATAACCCTATTAAGGAAGTAAGAAGCAAGAAGAAACAAGATAAGAAACTCAATAAACCTCAGCAAAAGCCCAAGATAGTCAAAGATAGTGATGAAGAATTGGAGGAGGTACAAGCAAAGGAAGGTGGCTAATGAGCCTTGGTATTGCAACAAGAATGCTGCAACTCCCAAGGTTACCCAAATTTAATTATCAACCTGGGGTTCATATAAACTTAATAGGTATCGACACTATATGTGGAACATATCATGTATCCTTCCTTTGATGTCATGATGTATTGGAGTGAATGTAAGGAAATAAAATCCCAAACTAATTTCAAAAATGGAAATTTTACTAATTGCAGAAAATGAAATGCTTAAAATGGAAACCTTAACCTATTAAAAGAAAGAAATTACAAAGAAAGAAACCTATTCTAATTGCATAAATTAAAGATCATGAACTAAATGTCAACCATTACATTTCAAAGAGTTTACATCTATTAACAAAGTTCATTGTATGTTGAAATCAAGAAAATCATCATTGTATTATCCAATTCATAAATTTGTTCATTAACCCAAATCGCTGAAATGTTTTGCATGGGTAAAGAGGCAAGTCCTAAGAGGTATTTAGTCTTCCATAATAATTTATTTATGACCTAGGGATATTTATTCAACCCTAAGGAAGAATCACCAAGATTCTTGAGTGAATCTGAGCAAGTATATACATGTTGGAAGGCTACTACACAGTTTCATGTAGTTTACTACAGGAAATAACAAATTTTCTATCAGGAGTTATGATTCACTGATTGACAAACTATATAAAATCCAAATTGGATGAGGCAATTGTTTTTATTTAATACGATGTATTAGGTCTCCGTTCCAAGTGGAATGACTCAAAAATAGCTCTGTTAACCCATGCTAAAAAATAATAGAAAATTACTAGTCTAAAATCTAGAAATTCGAGAACTAATGAGCTAGTAAATCTATTAAATGAACCTAATCAAGTGAAAATGAAATGGGGTGGTTTTTGTTATTAACTATAATGTTTTTTGTGATCTAATTCAAGTGGAATCAAATCAATTGAAGCTCATTAACATGCTATAAAGAATAAATAAATTTATTGTTATTTGCCACAAGGGATTTCAATAAATATAGATTTGGGAATAAGCAAACTAATCCAAGTAACTCAATGATTAATATGATCTTCCAAAGTTGTTCCAATGATGAAATTATGCTTTTTATATTGTAAAATAATTTATTTCAACCATTTAACCCAATCCCACAGCAATAAAGAATTAATACTAAAGGAAGAAATAGAAATAGACAAGAACACGAGATGCATGTGAATAAGAAGTGAAAGGGAGAAAAGTAAATGATACAAAAGGGCTCTGAGGCTCCTTGGATGGCCAAGCCCAAGGAAAATAAGATTCATATAGAAGATTCCAATATTTAGAAATTGAACATGGCACCAATCTTCATTATTCCCATCAATACAATTACATCCCTACAAAAAATGAAAGTGGAGTTGCAAAAATACGAGTTCTCTTCACAAGAAGACTAATCAAAATCAACCCGTACAGGAAAATGTGAGTTGGTACTTATAGAAAATTATTAGGAACCATTCCCCATCAAAGGAGGAAGCTTTCCCCACCAAAATCCCCTGATTAGTGTATCTGGTTCCGAATACAATGAATCTACATTAAATGGCAGAGAACAAATTCCTAAATTTTCTCAATCATTGGAGCTCCACAATCTATGCCATAATTCTAGGATATCTTGTTCATTTATTATTTAATATTGATCCTCCTGTAGTAGGGAGCAAGTCCCTAAATTATATCCTCCTCCTAATCTTCATAATCTGCCCAATATTCTCACAATATTCCACAAAAATAAATAATATTAGGCACAAATATGAAATTATCCATAAACCTCCCTAATGAACATATTAAAGTTAAAAATACATTATATAATGCAAAAAGAGAGGTTTAATGTGCTAAAGGATGGTCATATGGGTTTAATTTATGTCTAATTGACATGGGCCTTAATTTATGTCTAATTTAGAGGCCCATTAGGGACACAATTTTTTTATCATCCCTACCACCATATATCCGGTGGAGGAACCCAAATGCTAAAACTATAAAATAATCAAAAGATGTGAAGCATGACACATTTACACCCTTTTTTTGAGAAGCAATACCCTTTAAAGGATAAATGTTAGGGAAAATTTTGCAACTCAAGTTCACAGATTATGATTTTAACGTTAGGAAGAAGTACCCTTAGTTTGCACCAGACTGATATTTGAAACAGGTTCCCTACTCAGACAGAGGAGTGATGAAGTTAGAGGCACAACAATGGGCAAATGGGTTGGAGTAGCCAGGATTACTAAATATGTTGAAGTGCGGGGAGCACAACATGTGTAAAGAAATTGCTCGTGTTGGTGCATTATGGAAATTTATGGTTGGGGAATAAGATCCCCATAGATCATATACCGATCTAGAGGATCACAAGCTTTCCGTACCAAGGACCCTGTGGAAGAGTTCATTGGAAAGGATGAGGACCATGCTATAATGAAAAGTGTGAAGAAAACGTTTAGCCTCATCAAAGGAAAGAGAGGTTATGATATAAATTCAATGAGTGACCAAGAAGTTCACTCCATGACACACATATTGGCCTGAAATATTATGAGGAAATTCCATGCGAACGAAGTTCCAGCGTTGGTGGTGTCATTAGTTGCACGGTGTGCCAACGAGGTTCAATTTAACTGGGTTTTTTACCTATGCAAGGAGTTCCTCGATGACCACCATGAGGTTAGGAGAAAGGTGCAAGTTTCCACTATGGTTCATTGATCTTAATTATTACTATGTTGGCATGGAGAGAATTAGAGGAGTCACAATTCCCTAAGGTTCCTATAGATACCTGTGAAGCCACAAGGTATGCTTTGTTGTGGTTTACAACCAACGCAATCAACGCACAAGAAAATCGAATATTTTTTGTACTTTATCTCATGGATTTACACATGTTAGTGAACCGACATCTCAGACTCTTGCCGATCTTAAATAAGAAATATAGCTTTGTGGCAAAGTTCAAAGCATATTTTCACAAAACATACATACAGGCGCATAGGGATACAAAGAATAAATGGCATTCATTTCCATATATGGTGACTGAATATGATCTTGTGACATAGATATAGGAATGGCACAAAGAATGGATGGCTCCGCTGGAGGTAAGAGGAGATAATACGATATAAGAAGAAGAGGTGGACACTTCGCAGCATGACGAAGCCAGTGGAAAAGATAAGGAGAAGGATGAACATGATTCAGAGGAGGAAGAGAAGCGTGATGAGGCTCAACAGGATCCTCCTGAGGGAAATGAACAGACCAAGTAGACAGAAAAGGTAGAAACAGAAAAAACTTCCATAGAAAAAAGGAAGGTAGAGGGCGAAGCTGCCTCAAAGAAAAAGAAGAAGTAGAAGTCCAATAAGACAAAGGATCACATGGTCCTTACCTAAGGAAACTTAGATCAAATCAGGGAGAGGATATAGGAAGACACAATAGAATCCTGGAACATATTAGAAGATCGCTACGATGCACTTCTGACCAGTGTTGTAGGGTGGATCGTCGAATTGAAGGTACTAGCACAAATGGATAGACAACTGGCGCAGATAGAGGAAAGGATTGGAGTAGAAAGGAATATAGAGCCTACACATGCAGTGAGGTTGGCACAAATACCTGTTGGGTCCCTACAATTTGACTCTGTCAAACTGCAACAATAGGCTAAAGAATGGAAGCATGCCAATATGGACGTCGCAGTGGTACCATTGCGAACACTACACAAGTTGCACATGGAGATAATTGAAGAAGTGAAGATGTGCAAACATCATATATCACAATTGAATATACAAGTAGAAAAAGAGTGAGCTACAATGTGGCAGAAGCTCGAGTAGGCAATCCAAGAAAGGGATCAAATAACACAGCAAGGAAATCCCAGGCCTTGATTTCCAAGAAGAAGAGCCAGCAGAAGACAAGGTCCTGAAGCTCGACCTTGTAGTGAAGTGGTATAAGGACAAAATTTCCATAGTACAATTTAAGTATGACATGCATATTAGTGAGATGAAAATGAAGCTGCAACCAACTATGCCACAAGAAGTAAGGGATCAAAGGGAGACCAACCTAAAGACTGTAATGTCCAACATCTCTGTGACATTGGCAGACCATGGGAAATTTTTAGATGAAAGTTTGAAAAATTTGGACTTCGTTGTAGGAAGATCCAAATGTATAGAAACTGTAGGAATAAATGCACCAGAAGCATCAACATTTAGAAGAGATTCCGGCATCTGCAAAGACCTTACAAATCTAGTAGAGGCTCGTGAAAATAAATGAGAGTAACACCCTCTAGAAGAACATTGAGGAACAGAAGAAGGTGGAGAAGATTTTGATAGAGAGGACTCAACCTTGGTAGGATGAGGCGCTCTAGTTATCACACGTAGTGGATCATATGCTTTAGGAGCTTTGACAAAGGGAAACACTATTAGTGCAAAAGGTTGCAGAACATGTGACAAAGGGATTGTTAGAGGAAGCACACAGAGAGGATAAGCAGGTGATAGAAGATCTTTAACAGTTCAACCAAGCCTATAATAACATCATAGCAAAAATCAGAGGCAAATCAGGTGAGTGACTCGGGATGAGTCACATGTGAGTGTTGGAGGCATGTTGAGCATAGCCCAAATTGGCTTAGCTTTTGATGAAGACTTCGGATTTTGGGGAGCGGAGTGTGAAGTAAAGGATGCAGCGGAGCACGAAGTGGACCACGCAGTGGAGTAGCAAAGACCCAAAATGGATTACGTAGTACATATACTGCATGGTATATGGGCTTTGGAGCCGGTCAAACACCCCCCCCCCCCTCTTTTTGTAAAATAATACTATTTTGTAAATGATAAATGGTTTTTAACGATAGTAGCTGATATTAGGGGAGTCCATACTATATGGACCATGGTATTGAGATGATATATCCCTCAATGTAATAATATATATAACGATGAATAATAGTAAAAGTAATCATCATATTATGATCTGGCTCAATTTTATGGTTGTATCTTGTTAATATGTTCTTTGGAAGGAAGGCGAGTCTCTCTAGCTGAGTGCGCAAAGGCTTGAGTCCGTAGCTAAGTGTGCAGACTACCAGTAGCTAGGTACACAGGCTAAGAAATATCTTTTGTATAAATTTTCTATCATAAGTACCAATTCTTATGGACATAGTCCCACATTGGGATGAACCACATAAAAATTTGTGTCTTCATGTGTGTATTTTCTTATTACTTGTTGTGGCGTAGCAGGGTGTTACAGTTGAGCTTTATTTCTATACAAGTGAATTTTTATGGATGTATATGATATGCTTTAAGTGATGAATGTAATGTGGAAAAGTAATGTATGAAAGTGAAGTAATTTATGAATGTTAAGTAAAAGAAAACACAAAAATACCACATCGCATCATCCCTTAAGGTTGCACAAACCTGGTTCTACATCCTCCATAGTTAGTTTGGGTTATATTGTGATCTACTTAGAGCTCGTTGCCAAAAGGGCTATTGATTAAGGCTTTTTTTGGTGCGCAGTAAATGATCAGACCTGGGTCAGCCCAACCAAAGCCAACACCCTCATGAAAATTCCATGTAATAATATTTAATAAAGGAAAAAGTTATAAACACATTGACGTAACACTTATTCCAAGCTGGACGTTGAGTAAGACATCCTACTGTGGGTATTCATTTGGTTTATTATGGCTAAGGAAATTGGCAATGGGAATGACAAAGGCTTTTGAAAGGAAAAATGATAGTTTTGGCACATTTATGAAAATAATGGAAATTAGGAGAAAAGGAAGGTGAAAGGTCGTAGGTTGCATGTGAGGAGGAAATTGAAGGAAAATAATAGAAAGTGAAGAAAATAGAAGCCTAATTGATAAGGAGGCTTCTAAGGATCAATTTGTAAACTTTTGTCAGTTCAATTTTGGGGCTCCCTCATTATTCTCTCTCTCTCTCTCTCTCTCTCTCTTACACACTTGGAGTTTTCTTGGAGCACTTTGGCATTGGATTAAGAAAGGAAAAGAAGGCAAGAGGAAGCAAGTAGCAAGCAAGGAAGAGCATGATCAAGAAACTACAAAGATATTCTTTGCACGTATTGATTTGCATGTGTATTTTCCTTGTTAGATTTGGAATGCATGGTATTTCATGTGATTATTTTGCTATTATGGCATGGGTTTTGATAGACATGACAATGTTTTCAGCTTAGCCTTTCCATTTTGAAATAGCCATGGTGTGATGGAGTTCTCATGTTTTGGTTGAGTTTGATTTCCAGATGGATTTCAAGCTGAGTGAGTTGGATCTCTGAATGCAGAACATGTGGCCTAGTAATCTCTGAACCAGACTGTGGGTTATGGTAATTTCATATTTTTTGTTGCATTGGTGGGTCTAGGAATACTTGCTGGTGAATGACGGGATATACGGTAAAGCCTGGAGGGTGGTGTCTCAGTTTAGGGCCTAGTGATCCTTGGATCAGACTGTGGATTGCGGCAAAGCCTCAGAGACTAGAAGACATGAAAATTCCTCATGGTGTAGGTGGACAAATCCGGTGGCATCCATGCTCTTTTTGGCCTAGTGATCGGGTGGAGATCATGGTAAAGCATGTTATTACATGTTTATTATGTTTACCTGCTGATCCAAGATGGATTACAATAAAGCTTGGTTTCTATTGATGAAGGTGAGGTGCTTTAGCCGTAGGATGCCCTAGTTGGTTATTTTGGTTTGAGTCCAACATTCATGCTTGGAATATGGCATGGGGGTGATTGGATAAAGAGAGATTTGGCTCAGGGATTCTATGGTCAGGTGGAACATGGTAGTCCCATCCTGGTTTTGGATTTTGCATCATAAATATGAGGTTATTTCTCCTTGTAAATATATAAATATTATATTGGTTTATATGTGGATCATATGACTTTGATTTCCTTGGTATTTCTGTTGCTATTATGTTGGTTATGTATATGTTTTTTGACAATGGCTATGTATGGCTCTCATCATGTTTTTACTTATCAATGAATGAGCGATGTATCTATTACCTAATAGATAATAATGTAGAAAATGATATAAGGGAACAATACTTTATAGCAACTCTCAGATAAGTATGAGATCCCTATGCTTAAATTTGTTGTTTACACTTGTATATTACATATTCGTGATATGTTTGATGAAATGTTTTTCATTTCTAGTAGGGATATGATTAAGGGCTTGATTAAGTATTTTCATTTGCATCATTTTTTCCTTGTTATCTTTATGTTCTGAAGGTGTCATTAAATTCTGGGCATTGACCTAGGTTCTGCGCCTAAAAAAGTGTCTCAAATCCCAGGGACACTAGCACAACACTAAGAAAAATAGTCCCTGGATGTTGGCATGCCTTGTCATGGGAGCATCCATAGATCAAGTGGTCAAAAACCTCAGTGGACCCAAGGGCTAGCTACTTGAGTGGTTGGGATGGTTCGTAGGAGTCCTGTAGCAGATGTGGAAGGTTTGTATCTTGTGTTTCCATCGATTCAGGCTCCTTAAGGTCACATAGGAAGTTGAATCTAATGATACTATCCTCTCATCACATGTTTACCCTGGTTGGCCAATTACATGGGTTGGGAGGAAGGTGTTACACATAAAAATGTGTGCATTGCAATCGAATTCTTGAGATGCTTGCCTCTTACAAGATAGTAAAACCACTAGCCTTCAAAATTTTCCTGTTGGCCACTGAGTAGTTCAATATGATGTTAGAGGGATAGAGGCTTTCCATTGACTCATTTCCTTCGCATGTTAGGGACTTTTCGCTTCGCAACTAATCTTGTTAGTTAATTAATTTTTTGATTACTTTAAATTATTTTGTATAACTAGTATTTCTAATTGTGGTCAAAGGAATGAAGCAAATGTATCCTTTGACATTCTTATATATTCTTAGAACATAGTCTACTTCAAACTTTTCTAGAAAATAATGGAAATTCTAGCATGGCTTTGTTAAAAGAAGGCAAAAATTTTGGGAAATTCTAGTTATGGCTCCTAAAATTCAATATTTTTGGTACCCCTAGTTTTTTGATGGTGTTGAATCCATTCCAACCATTAAAAACAAGATTCGAGCACTCTTGTTGTCAATTTTTTTTTGGAAAAAAAAGTCAAATTCCAACATTTTTTTATTGTCTAGGGAAATTTGACACCTTGGTAAAGAACGCCTCTACTTAGTCCTTGTGTTTTAGTTGACAGGGCTAGACAAGCATAAGAAGGAGCTTGTTTAATATTCCTGCAAGGCTGGAGGGACCAAATGGAGCAATTTGTTTCTTCTCTTATATTGAACTTAAAATCATTGGATTTTAATAATTTAGTTTTAGGTTTAGAAAACTTTCTATTCTCTGCCAATTTTTTTTTTTTTTATATATTTATTTAGATAAATAGTTTTATTTTACCTAATATTTTGCATTCTGATATTGACCTCATAGGTGCTTTTATGTATTTCAAATTAGTAATTATAATAATCCTAAACTTTTCATTTTATTGGATTAGTAATAGTTTCAATTTATTGTAATTCTTTTCACATTTTATTATAATATACTAGGGAAATGTGTAATATCATCAACTTGTTTACTAAAACATATTTTCTCAAGTTTCACTAACATTAAGTTTGATACAATTTTTTTTTGTGTTAATTTAACATGTTAGAAATATTCTGGTATCTAATATTATTTAAAATTCCTAAAAGTGACCTTTCAAGTAACCATGATATTCAAATAAAAACATTTATATGGCAAAAAAATCATAAAATATATAACAAAACATTTATCATTTTTATGGAAGATCCAATTGACTACTTACTAGGGATATTTCTCTCAATCTTTGTCTTGTTGTTCTATATGTATGGACAACAAGGCACCTCATGTTGAGGCAATGTGTCCACAATGATGTCTATCTTTCTTGGTTTCCCATTATCTTCACACAATAAACAAATACTTATGTTTCTAAATCCAACAACAATTTCAATCCACCAAATCTCTTTCCCCTCAACATACACAACCCAAGGAGTGGGATCCCCTTCAGTTCCACACAGTCCCTTGAGATATCAGATTTCCTTCTAGGACTCTAGTGCATGGTTGTCTAGGGAATCTGTCAATTAAGGACTCAAAATTCTTAGCGGCACTAGGAGTTCTCATGCGACCTTCTAAAGTACCTTAAGAAATTTTGTGAAAATGAAACTCACTTATATAGAAACATATCATAATTCTCAACATAAAAACCAACCCAAGAATTTTTCTTTCCATAATCATGATGGTTCATGCTTTTTCCTAGTGTTTCGTTCTCCTAGATGTAAAAATTGTCGTTCAAATTGTTTTCCCATATACAATATGTTTGGTGCCCTTTCTCAACACCAATTTCCCTCTTTGTGTCCAAAAATTTGTTTCTAAATATGGTCTTTTATCCTATTCAAATAAAGATATTATTCACACTTTTTTCCATGAAGACTGTATTCACCCCATGCTCTCATAAGTTAGTGAGATGACTTTTCCTATGAACCTATTACATGTATTAAATAGTTATTGGCATGTAATTAAATAGTTATTTGCATGTAATTAAATAGTTATTTTGATACTTCAAAGACACTAAGAAAATGGCATGGATGATTAGAAATGTGGTATTTCCTATGGAAACAATGTTACCATCCCTCTCATATTGCAACAAATAGTTCACTTTTATTAAGAATTTTAAAATGCAATTCACATAGTTGTACCCTTATATTGAATAGATTTACACAATGACATTACAAATTAGGGGATTAAAATTACAAATTAGGGGATTAAAATTAGGATGCTACGAGATGTGTAATTTGTTAATCTCAATATGGGGTTGATATGAAATATTTAAAAAAGAAATAATAAGAAAATGGAATTCAATATCAACATTAACGATAATAGTTGTCGTTACCATACTCATCATAATACATATATCTCATTACTAAAATATTAAGGAATTTAGACTTCTGTGATCCATAACATTGTTTAGAGAATTTTCAGCGAAATCACATAAATGATCTTTTGTCGACGCGTTTCGAACCAACTAGTGTGGTTCATCGTCAAGACAAGTTGAAGAAACAGATCCAACATAGCATGCTAAATAGTTTGAGCAGAGATTCCAAAGGCTAACTTAACAGCTAAATCTGACTAAAAGACCCAGGTCCAAATTAATTTAATATTGTTAATATTTTAAT